>BGPR01004123.1:30304-118956 GCA_013235015.1 Araneus ventricosus | reverse complement strand
AAGAGAAAATATTTCATCTACACTGAATGCAATTTTTAAATTTCTGATTTTGAATTGATATTCTTATAATTCTAATTCATGCATATTCTAGAATGTACAAAAAGGGAAATATCATGCTTTCAAACTAAACATGAATAATGTTGTGCACACAAACATTTTATAAATACCAGCACAGTTAGTTTCCCATTCAAATATCTTAATATTAATAATCAATTCAATAATATTACATTTAGAACAAATTCACTTACATTAGAGGTATTCTTATTATTTCCTCATCTTCCTCTTCTGGCTCATCTTCACGCTTTTCTATAGAAATATCTCTCTCACTTGAAATTTGGGGAATTACAGGCATGATTCTATAATGCAAAATACAATGTTTTTAACTCTAGTGCACATGCACATGTATTTTTAAATATTAACACAGGTATGAGGTTAGTCTGACCCAAATTTTCATTCCTAATATTATTGGCTTGTCTAACAACAACAACAAAAAAGTTGCCCTTAATCAATGAATATTTTTAAGTGCAAATAAGTTCTACATCAGAAACAAATGCATACATATCTTATCAGTGTAAACACTCGTAAGATCTGCAAGTCTCTGCTGTTTGCATTTGTATGCTGTTTTAGCCCTAACATAAAATCTGAATTGGAAACATTAGCACAAGCATGGGGCAAATCTGATCCCACTGCCCATTTATATTGTTATAAGCCTTTTTCCAAATCACCCAAGAAAGGTATAGAAAATAACAAATGCTCTGGTTTTGAGAAATTCTTAGAATTTTATTAACGATACAGAAATGGTGGGTTTGAAAATATCCCACCTGTTTGTTTGCATGTTAAAAGCTTAAATCCATGAACATGCAAGATGTAGGTAAAACAAAGAAAGATGGATTAATATAAAGAAAAAAGCAGCAAGATGCATGTGAAAAATCATTTTTCCCACTGAGTTATTTAGAACTGAAATTCAGTATGCTTCATTTATGTAATTGTTTTGCTTACCCAAGAGCCTAATGTGGTCTTCATTGAGAAGACCACACAAGGCTCTTAAGCTCTAAATCAGTGGAATTGCTGATTTAGTAAGGTGAATCAGTAATTCCAAGTATTTAGGATGCCCTCTTTTTCACTTTGCTTTTGTTGCCATCTGGAGGGTACATTTTTGATTTTTGTCTAGAATAGTCAAAAGTAGTAAGTTAATGGATAAAACAGAAATGTTCAAATTGCCTCTTTAAAGAGATTGAATTGAATTTCTGAATTATTCTTTTTCAATGAAGAAGAACTCAATGTCAAATGAGTGTTGTAGAATCTTGAACTCATCTTACATGCATATTTTTAAAAATAAGTAGAAGGAATGTTCTCCCCTCACTTTCTCATACACTTACATATCATGGAGTGATTTGTGCTTCATAATACAGAGAAGAAAAGAAAGTATGCAGTTTGGACTTCTTCCCTTTCACTGATTGAGTCCAAAATTTGATGCAGAACTACAATCTTAATGACGAGACTACATACTAAATTTCATTTATCATTATTTATTTATTATTATTCATATATAAGAATATAAAAATCTGAAAAAATGCTCTACTTTCAACAGAAAAGAATGTGGAAGAAGATAGTAAGTCCAATCACATTTCAACAATTTTTATGTACAAGAAAAAAAAATAATAATAGGTATAAGAAATTAAATAATTCCATAAAATTTATTTTCAAATGTTCAAATTAATTTATTAAAGCAGTACAAATATATCCTGGCAGAAAAATAATTAACAATAACAGCCCCTTTATAAATAAATTTATTAATATACGAGGCCAAGTCATTAAGTAAGTCACAAAAGATAAGAAAAAAATAACTTACCATGATAATCACTTGGAAACAATTTTATTTTTCAACATAATCCCCACCAATATTGATGCACTTATCCCATCGTTTTATCAGTGTCCCAATTCCAGCTGCATAAAATTCTTTGGGTTACTGTCTCATCCACAGTACGACTTTGTGTGGAATGTCATGTTATCACAATCTCATCGTCTTTGTCAGATGAAAATCGCTTGGGGCTAAGTCTGGGCCATAAGGTGCATGCTGTAGCACTGACCAACCAGACTTAGCCCCAAGTGATTTTCATCTGTTTGGTCCATTAAAACAACATCTTTGAGGCAAACACTTTGCAGATGATGATGACATTCAACACGAAGTCCTACTGTGGATGAGAGAGCAACCCAAAGAATTTTATGCAGCTGGAATTAGGGCGATGATAAAACAATGGGATAAGTGCATCAACATTGGTGGAGATTATGCTGAAAAATAAAATTGTTTCCAAGTGATTATCATGGTAAGTTATTTTTTTCTTATCTTTTGTGACTTACTTAATGACTTACCATCGTATGTAGGGTAATTTTGTAATGCTCAATTAATTTCATATGTAACATTAATTTGAGTCTCCATGCCCAGAAGGCAGCCTGAAACAGCTTGAGTAGACAGTGAATTATCCTTATTCATTGCACAGCTTGAGTTTTTGGCCGTTTCAGAGGGATACTGAGAAATGCACAGTTACCTTCCAGCACCGACACAACGTGTAACAAAATTTTTCCCTTCTGGACAGACAAAGGCCTATGGGTGTGGCAACATCATTGTTTGGCATGGTTTTTATAATTGTACTAGAAGATTTGTGCCCATATAAGAAGGGCTTTTAGCCTGCCAATCATATCTCCAAACTGATTTTAACAGATTTAGTCATAAAAGATGTAATACAAAATCTCATGCACATTTGCAGTGTGCTTAACAGGCATGAAAGTGCAAGCTGTTCAAAAAAGCTGAACTCTACGCGAATACAAAATTTACCACAAAATCGATATATATACAGATGCAAAGGCACAAGATGTTACTACTTAAAATACATATAGAAAAAGCAATTAAAAGTAGTATATATAGAATTTTACTTACTATTTTTTCTCTATTTGAACAGAATTTTGATTTTTAAATACCATACAAGAGGGGATTGGATAGCAGATAGTCACGATAACAATTGTATACTTTTAAAAATGAAGCAGTTTATTTAAGGGAGGAAAAAAAAAATGACAAAGTGCTCTAGTATATATTATCATATGCAGTAAAAGATCTTTGTAATGCATAACTTGGAAACCAGGTGCTGTGATTGATAATTTTTGTATAATACAGATCATTTGCATATCTCTAAAAATTCTTTAGTAAACATCTCATTATGCTTTGGTAACATAGTCATTTAGATTACAATTTAAAATAATGATTTTCCTCACAAAGATATACAATTTAATTATATTTTAATTTCACAGAAATTAATATTTCAATAAATTAGCAACATAGTACATTAACACTACAGTTAAATTATTTCTATTTGTTGAACTCAGAAAATAATTAAAAAGAACTTCGAACATATTATATACAATTTATGTTTTGAGAATTTTGAAATATTGTGCATTTAATAAATTCCTTTAGATACTGAAATTTTTTTGTGCTGCTTCTAACTACCTGAATCTATTCTAGAACAGCTGTTGTGTTTTCTATATTTAAAATATAGGAAATGATTTCTTCATCTCACGTATGCTAATAATTTTAGGTTTATGATCTGTTGTTAAAAATTCCAACATACAATCTTCATGCATGTACACTAACTTATTTTGAATAATGTTTGAGTTCAGCAACTTAAAGATTGTTTAATAATTAAAATACTTTCTTTAAAAAGCATTAAATTAAGGACTTAAATATGAAATAATCTCTCAAGCTTAGAATGCTTGGTAATAAATGGCATCAGAGCAAAGCAGGCAATTTACAGTTCCACTTATATCGATCTTGATTGAATCTCCTACTTTTACTGCTATCTCTTTCACGTTCGTATCGTTACCTTTTGCCGGCAGTTTAATTTTTATAGATTTATTCAACCACTCGAATTTAAATTTATTTTTTTCGTTCGCATCTAGGGAACGAATTTTATGTTCATCGTTTAAGTTAATCTCCATTTTGGTTCTCGGTCACATTCACAAACGCTGATCTTTACAATTGACGAACGTAACACGCATCACGCGTGCGATCCACCGAACACAAGACAAATGATAGTAGTAGTAGAAGTTCTTTGCATAGCAACCGTTAGCATTCAACCCTTGATTCAACATCGGTGATAGCAGCTCATTGACGTGCAATTTCAACAGCAAGGCGTGACCTACTCGTAGAGCTGTCGTCATTCAGCTACATGGGAGAAGTTCCGCCTTCCTCCATTACGCTGTGTGCCAATCACTTAAGGTGATAGATACGGCGCATAAACCCCAAAGAATGCATCTCTGTTTACTTTGTGACAGAGAAAAAATGGCATTCCTTTCGGATTCAGACATTGCCCCCCCCCCCCCCCCCCATTTTTCGGTCACGATTTCTCGACGGTTTTGCATCGATCTCAGAAACAGCCTGAAAGACATTCAAAAAAGCGGATTTCCGCTTAAAAGCGGAAGTCTTTCATGCCTGGCTTAAGAAATAAATGAAAAAAAGTACAAAAAATTACCTTTATAATATCAATTAAGTTGCTTTACAATTGTTTTTCTAATTTTAATAAATTTAAAAAATATATATTTTGGCATAATTTGCAACAATACTTTTAATTGTTGAAACACAATTCAATCCATTTTCATTGTTTAAACAAATATTTAATTGAGTGTTTCTCTTTCATTGTTGAAAGCTGAGGTAATCTTATACAATCATCCATTTTCATTGTTTAAACAAATATTTAATTGTGTGTTTCTCTTTCATTGTTGAAAGCTGAGGTAATCTTATACAATCATTCGATTGGATCGTTCAATAATGACACAGACAAAAGGGGTGGGCTTATTTTAAGCTCCACCCAGCATTACAGACATCTCTGGGCTTCTTTTCTATTATACATGATGCCTTACTTATGCCAGTTAGCAAAAGACAAAATGTTATTCAAGTTCCTCATATTGAAGGTCAACTTAGAATACCTGTGAATACTATCTGTAAATAGTTTTTTTTTTTTTTTTTTAGCAAATTTAACTCTTAAATAAATATTTTAGTTTCATCAACATGCTGTTCATTCTGAAATGTCCCTAGACACAAAACCAGAGTACTGAAACCCCCTACATTTACAAATAACATTTATATTAAAGCGACAGATTCCTTGAAAATACAAACCAATATTGAAAAAAATAAAGTCACTTACTTCAGAAATAAGATATGGACTCCAAACTGTACTTGTCGCACCGGAGATTTCATTAACATCAAAAAATGAGGAATAAACTCTTGAGGGTAAAAGTTCAAAATAAATTGTGTTTTCATATCTTGACATTTGATTAGCAGATTGCCAACAGGTATAAGTTCTAAAGCCTCCAAAAATTTAGACAGCACCACTTCAGTGACTTCTGGTAAAGACTTGATAAAATTGAAATGTTCTGTATAAGAAGAAAAATAAAGAAAATTATTTTTATTGAAATGTTAAAATGCTACTTAATTAAATTTTCTTCAGATCTAGAAAAAAAATCCCTAAAATGTTGCCATTTCCTTCAAATCATATTTTTCTGTTTTCTTCATAAAACTGGTTAATATTTTTGTTGAAGATAATTTACACATTTATTTTCAACACACAATACGGACGAAGTGGAGGGAAATATTACAAAGAAAGCCAGATGCACTTTGTAATAATACAGCCATATCACTATTTAAATACTTTCAAAATAGAGCAATTATAATACCAACCAGCAGGAGTGAGCTCTCCAAGACTTTCTTGTATACTTCCTAACAAAGGTGTCATTCCTCCCTCCTCCCCGCACACATTGAAATTGCAGACCTTTGATAATGCCTGGATTGCCACGAGTACTAAGATTTCCCTTGGAGATTGTGCCAAGATGAAAGGACAGCAATACGAATGAGAGTGCAATATGCCAAGCAGCAATAAACTGCGCCACACACCAATACACAATATGGCACTTTTTTTTTAGTTGTAGTATGATGAAGAAAACTGAACATGCAATTTGAACCTCTTTTTTTCAATCAATTGAAACCAAACCAAAACTGAACAAAGATCTACAATTAGGGCTAGAAGACCAAATACCAATTTTTATTTATCTAAGTCATTGATTTAGGAGTTACTGTGTCCACATGTATTCAAATATGCAGACCAACAGACAGTCAACTCTAACGGATTTTGTCCAAAATTTGATACCGACTTGCAATTCTAATGATAAAACTGCGTACCAAATTTTATCCACCTAGCTATTTAAGTTTTTGAGTTATTGTGTTGACATGAACACAGACAGACTTCTGGACAGGATTTTGTCCAAAATTTGATAGAAACTTACAAATTTGGTGTAAAGATCACATACCAAATTTCATCTGTAAAGTTTGTTTTGTTGTTGTACCGTTTTGTTTTAAGAAACAATAGCCAAATTTATGCTTATTATTATACAATCATCTATTTATTTTACTAAAATTTAATTCTAACTAAACCATATTTAAAATTTCCTCTAAGAAGTATCTGTACCACATTATTTTAATGGTACCAACAGCAAATTTTTAGTATTTTTACTTTCTCGCATACAAAAAGAAAGTATTGTAATCATCAAAAACTTTGAACTTGAGATTTTGGCACTCTCCATATTTTAGACCTCCCACGAATTAAAAAAAAACACAATTTTGGAATTATGTCTGTCTGTGAACACAACACAAAAACTACTAAAGTTAGAGGGATGAAATTTGGTACACCATTTTACTATCATGAATGTAGGTCTGTATCAAATTTTGGACCAAATCCATCAAAGGGTTGACTGTCTGTCGGTCTGTATAATCTCATACTATGCACCATATTGTGTATCGACTCACAATGTTGTAAACGTCGGGATATTACTAATGTTTTCAAACATGAATTGTACCAATGTTTTTATTGTTGTAAATGAAATTCAAACCGATCTCATAATTTCACAAAATCTTTTATTCACACGCTTTTGCAATTGTTAAGGTTGTGATCGTATAAATTGTTTTCTTGGGAATTTAACCCCAAAACAGAATTTTCAATTTATTATTCAATGCATCGTCTATCTTATCGCACCTGCTTCAAAGTAATATTTTTTTTAAAACATGGCAATATATATTTCATTTCAGGTTTGTTTGTTTTTTAACTTTCTCGTATACAAAGTAAACAAAGAGAAAGCATTGTAACTGTCAAAAGTTTCGAACTTGAGATTTTGATGAATCTCCACTTAGAAGATATACAAGAAAGTTTAGGGGAGATCACTCCTGCTGGTCCATAACCAATAAATGCACGATCCAAGACTGCTACACTGCACATATCATATGCCTTGCCTTTGATTCGAGATACATTTGATTTGACATATATAGTAAAATCTCTCATAACCAGAACCAGCAACATAAAAGTAATGGCACTTTTAAAGGTGTAAATTTAAATACAAAATTTAGGTCTATGTGGTAAAAAAAATTATGTAATTAGTTAGTGAAGAGAAGATGCAGGCTTGAGTGAATTCAGACAATTCTGTTAAGATCACACTCTTTTCAAGAACAAAGAATTAATTGTACATGAACTGGGAAAGGAGAAAAATGATGAGAAGGAGGGAGAGGTTGTGTAGACAAAGCTGATACATAGATAAAAATAATATGTAGAAGGAAGTTGAAGAAGTCTTCCAGATTTTCAAAAGATCTGCCGAGCATTGTTCAGCTATGCCAGTGCATGATGTTATGAAGCTTCATAGCAAACACAGTGAATTTTTTAAACTCCAGCGACAATCTTGTAAGCAGCCATTCAGAGTCTTCACATTACGGAATTTATAACTTTCATATAATAATATGCATGGTAATTTAAAAGCATTGTTTAATTTTGTTTCTCCGAAATATAAAATTATGTGCATGTGTTTTCCATTACAATAATCTGTACGACTTCTGATATAATTTAACTGTGGCTAATTCACTGAAAAACATGACCACTGGACATCTCAGCAAGGCCTTGTTGTGGCCAGTTAACCTATCAATGTACATTTGAGTGAAAATGAAACAGCCCTCAATTGACTTAAATTTCACTTCTCTGACTAAACTGATTGCATTCCATTGTTTCTTCAGTTAACATGGAGTATAGGGTGCATACTCACTTCATTTTCCTTAAGCTTGGCAATTGTTTGTGGCCAAGAGAGAGAGTGCCAGAACATTTGTTTTGGATGAGAGTTGAAAATTTTTATGGCGTCGTTACGGCAACAGTGATTTGTTTAATGGTCTATGGTGCATGCCCTTAATTTTGCATCAATAACATTTCGCTTCTCTTCTGAAAATTTCTGCTCATTTAATTTGCTGATTCTCTTTCTCTGCGTTGCTGATGGCTTCCAAATATCGAACAAGGAATGTTTTTTCTGGAAACAGTGGTTTAATTGCTACGTTTCATTGTCTTCAGATGTTGTGTTTTTCCTGTGTTCGTTGCTTTCCCTGTGTGTTTTGTTTCTCAATGACAAAGCGAAGTTATGAGGGGCCCGCTTTGCCGACAGCGAGGCTGCTGATGTTTTTTTAAGTTAAAAAAATACGCCTGGTGTGCACTTGGAATGCCAAAGGCACTGCATGCTCAATCTCTCGTTTTGAGATGCCATAGGCATCAAATGCACAGGAGAATTATAAAAAACTCACTATGCATCCTAAACAGTGTTTGGCAAAGGCAAATAAAATTGCACCAAAGAAAATTTGCGAGAAAATAGTATGCACCCTAAATTCCAGGTTTACTGTTTCTTTTCCTTGTTCATCTAACAAGTCAATATGTATTCTCAAACACCTAAACAGTTTTCAACTGGCATATACCACTAGCCAGATTCCAAAGTCAATGCAATTTTGAAAGTGTTTTAATTTCTTTTTTTTTTTCTTTTTCCTAATTTCATCTATTTTTGAGGTGACAATGAAATTGAAAGTAAACATTTTTTGATATTCTACCATATTTAAAAATTTTTAATGCTTATATATAAAAAAAATTTATATGAAATTTTACCTCCCAGTTATTTTAAACTTAGTGTTTTTAATATAATTTAAAAAGAATTTTACTGAAATTCATACTTGAAATTAATTTGGGCATTAATGGGCTTCTGCATATATTTTGTATTGAAATTTTATTTGTAAAACAGAAAAAAAGACACAAGTTTTCACTTCTAAACAACACATAATGGCTTTAAAACTTTTTCACACATACCTGAAACAGCACCAAATAAGTTGAGAACACTTGCATAAGTCTTATCAGATATAGGTTCAGGATTCCAATTACGATCGATGTCAGGTTGATCAACCTGAATCATTTTAAACAACTCCGACAAAGATATGAAAATGACAGTCATTTGATACAGCAACAATACACTCTTGGGTTTATCATAGAATGACTTGGCATGACATTTCTAAAATCATGGGACAAATCATATATTAAAAATAAAGCAGTTCAAAAACTTTTACAATAGAGAAATAAATTGAATAAAAACAGTTTTTCAAAATACACTTTTATTAGTACACTAAGAAGCATATTTTTTTTTATTTTAATTATTTTCTATTTTTAAGTCCTTAATTTATAAATCATTTCTGAAAGTGGCACTATGCATATGGAATCAAAATGTTATTCAATTAATTGATTAACAGATAATCAAGTTATGAAAATATTAAAATAGTGATATTTTCATAACTTGATTATCTGTCAATGAGAAACTAATGTGCATGTAATTCCAGAACTCTAGCACTTCAGGAAGAGAGTAAAAAATCAGTTTCAAAATCCCATCTCTACAAATATGGAACAGGTCAAGTTCAATAAAAGCGTATAAACAATTTAAGAACTGAACACTCTATATTTTCATTGCACAAAAAGTATTTTGCAATAACAATAAAAATGAAACAATCAACCTTCCCTGTGGCCAAATACTATAATGCAATACATTTTAGCTCTACACAACAATGCTATTAAAGTGGATAAACCAAGTTTTATAATAAAATAATCATTAATAATTAATCAATCAATTTGAATAATTTTTACACAAATATTTTTAAGGAAATGCAAGAACTTTAGAGCTGAGTACGTACAATAGAGAAATACATTTGTTTGGAAACTTACATTTAAGAAACTTGATGATTAATAAACCAGAATAACTTACTGAAAATAAAAATAGTCTATACATTTATTGTTGGTATATATGCTACAGTCAAGGTGATTAATTGATCATTATTGATAATAACTGCTTAAAAATTCCTGTTATTAATAATAACCAATTTATCACATTGATATCAACATATACAGGGTTATTCAAAATAATTGCATCGATTACAAATGGCTACAACTCCCCTGCAAATAATGATAGGAAGAAAGCGTTTCAACACAATGCAGAAAGAAGCTTGAAGCTTTGTTTGCATATGTAATAACTGCTCTATGTGATTATCCTTGGGCATAAAGGCAGAAACAAACCAGTAGTCTATTTCATGTCTGACACTGTAAGGCTTGTTCATAGACATTGATTCCAATGGCTTTAACACCTTCCTTTATCATTACTGTCTGATGGGACATGCATGCAGAAGAATGGGCATGTCCAATTCATCTCCAATTGCAAACGCCATTTTGGCTACCGAAAAGTCATGGCCATGGCTAATAAAAGCTTTTGATAGCTGTTGAATGATAGCCTTGAAACTGAAACAGCTGGGTTCGAGTAGGATGATGAGGTCAAAGTCGAGCAAATGACTCTTTGTAATATGGAGGTTGGGGGGGGGGGGCACTTGCTTGCTTTTTGAAAAAGCAAATGCAAAGACCGTAACTACAGAGGCATCTAAATTGAATGATTTTCAGATTCATCGATCTAAAATTCATATTGTCACTGATTTTTTTTTATTTTTTGAGGATGAATAAAATACAACAAAGTTGGCACATGAAATATTATTCACATCTATCCCTATGCTTTTGCAGGTGTTATATGATGATTTCTAAGGAATGAAACTATCAACAACAAGGCTATCACAGTTTTTTATACTCACTCCACCCAACTTCAGCTGTCCACTTTTCAAATATATATATTGAATTTAAACTACAAAACTAAACTCATTGGTCTTGTATTGCATATTAAACCTAATAATTCAACTCACTGTCGATTACAAAACTACAAAAAAAGTTTTGCACTGTAAATGAACTTGTTCAAGATATGAAAAAACAAAAAGGAATACGGAGAACTAATCTGCTGTTTTCAATTCAAAAATGTGGCCGAGGAAGATAGATAGGTTAAAAGATGCACGGCAAACTATCTAAACCAAGTTTTCCAAATTTGACTTTGTCCTTTTCTAAATTGGAAGACAAAAGTAAATTGGACATTTAAAGTTAGATGGAGGGAGTGGTATATAAAAAAATAAATAAAAACAGAAAATTGTAATTAAAATATATAAACTTAAAACAAACCTCAAGTGTATTCTTAAGCAATTCTGTAAAGTAATTCCAAATGGTTGGACTGATAATGCAGAACCCATACTGTATTTCACAGGACAGAATATGTATCATCTGTAACCGATACATATATTCCAGACGATTGCAGTCAGTGAAATCAAACCTAAGAAAATTATTTTAGTGATAAGACATCTTAATGACTCCAATATTCTAATTTAAAAAATAAGTATTTTCAAAAGCGCAATGTAATTGATTTTAATATTCTAATTAATTTCAGAAATAAGCTTCCATTGTTTTTCAACATTATTGCAGCTTATTCACTTAACGAATATATATATTTTCATATAAAAAGAATAAAATTTTGGGGATCAGGATCATATAATAATCAATATAATGATATTGCAGTTACATAAAACAATCTCATAACTATTTGGATTCTTCAGAAAAGTATTTCAATATGAAAGACAGAATGCATTTAAAAAGTATATTTGTAATTTCTATATATTTATAATTTTGGTTAGTAAATTTTCATGAAAAGATAAATAAGACTAAAATTTTATCATGAAAAATTAAAAGAACAAATAATAAACAGATAAACAATTGGAGTAGATATAAATATAGAAAATAAAAAAGTATTACCTTATGATAATTTCAAAGAGCTTTTTTAAGCAGTTCTGAACATCAAGGAACTCCATCATGCTTTTGTCTTGCAAGTAGCAACACAGTTCTCCCATTTTACCAGGAACATCTAAATATATTGAATGGTAAAAACATACTGTGAACAGATAGAAAAAAGATTGAAAGTTACAAGTGCTGGCCAAATAATTAGAAACCTTTGTTCAATATTTTATTGGTCCTCTCTTAGCCTGAACTACAGCACATATTCAATTAGGCATGTACTCTAAAGCATAAGATAACTCTGGCTTGTTTATATGCTTTCTATCTTCCCTAACAGTTTGTACAATGTTTTTTGAATCACCCTGTAGAACATTTTTGTTTCTTATAATAGTGTTCTCGAGTTTTCTCATAATGTTTATAAATTCATTTGCTCCTGCCCATTCTCCATTTTAGGATTTGTTTTATTGTTTGCACAAAGCTTATTATTTTGTTAAAGATTTGATCATTCCTTCTACCTCTCACAATATTTATTGAAATCAATTTGCCAATATTTATAGTAACTGAAAATTCTCTAGAAAAATTTTTTACAGTGAAAACTTCATACTCAAACAAAAGCTTACAAAAAATGTCATTCTTACTAAAATCGGTTAGATCCTTCATTTTCATTAAGTCAGCCACCAGTTCTTTCAGATGACGTTTCTTTTCTTCTGTTGATAAATGATGTATCAATACCTGACGGACAACATATTTATGCAAACCAGGCCACCTACATAGGAATTAAGTTTTAAATTACATAAGCAAAATGACATTGGAAAGATTACACTATTAAGAATAAAAATTAAATAGAAGACAATAATAAAAATATTTGAATCAAGCTTAATAAATTTTAATTGGTAAAAGAAATGCTAAGTATATGACTATGCTGATATATAAAGACAGATAAATGATGCATTAAATTATAATTAATCACAAAAGTACAGCAGCAAAGAATTCTCTTGCTTCCGCTGCATCTTTGAAATTTTGTTTGATTTCATTTGTCTATTGTTTGTCATGGTCATTACACACTGAAAGAACACCTATAAAATTACTTTTTTCTTCATATTTCCCTTTGAATTACCTTCAGAAATGAAAAGTCTGGAGGTGACACTGGACAGGGGGAAAAAACACCTCTTTCCATTTAAAAATATATATTCATGTAATGTGAATGATAATAATTGAATATTTTAAAAGCGAACAATATTCCACAATTATGGAACAGCTTTGATATAAGGCATCACTGGCAATAATCTTGCATTGGCAACTTTTTGTTGCCTAACCCAACATCGTATTGATAAGTCGCCAAAACAAAATATCGCCAATGGGGTCCTATATTGATGCTGTTGAAAAAATTCGCCAAAACAAAATTATCGCCAGTGATGCCATATATCAAAGCTGTACCATAGTTACTTCTATGAACCCTATTCAGATAATCTGATTTAAAAAAAAAAAACATTTTGTGCTAATCTAAAATCAATTACTGAGAAGGCAAAGTTTTTAAGACATCAAAATTTAATTACATAATTCTGTGATATTTAAACTACGCTTAAATATCTTTCATATCTTTTTTACTTAAATGGATCTTTTTCTGGCTGCATATATATTTATTCACACAAGGTAAAAACTAAATATCTTTCTCTATACATAAAACTCAATGTCTGTATGTATGTGTATATTTGTTCCAGCATCACTTCCAAATGGCAGGGACGATTTTGATGAAAACTGATATATTGTTCTGGTAAACTGCTTCTTGATTGGCCGATTAAAAATACTATAGGGGTAAATCAATTCTGACCCACCCGTTCTGGGTAGGGAGGGTATAAATTGCTTAAATACATGCACCAAATATGCTGATTGACACGATTGATTTGTATGTATGAGCAGTCAAACTAACAAGATGAAGACATTAAATCTTCTTCAATTACCCTCTTAGGATGATAACTACAAATAAGGCATGTAAGAATGTTTGTACAGAATGGATAAGCAATTTTGATGAAACTTAGTTAGCATGTTTCTCAATGTTCAACTAAAAATACCGTAATGGTTTATGGATCCTAACTCGCTCCCTTCTGGGTTGGGTGGAAGGCATATAAAGACAATTAAATATACAGACCTATCGACACAAAATATTTATATCCAGGCTTCTTTTTTTAAAAAAAAAAACAATCTAAGATAGAAAATGCATACAATATATAATCAAATGAGAGAAAATTGATACTTTAATTTGTGAATTGCTTCATTAAAATGCGAGCAATAATATACCATCAAAAAATTATAAATTAATAAGTTAACTCGTTCAAGGGTATTAAAGGGTTGACACTATGTTTTTTTTATATATAACATTGTTCCAGTTTCGCTCTTTCACAAGGTATTGATAAGAAGAAAAAGGCAGAAATCCTGAGTACTCTGCAAAAGCATGAACATAAATATAACGGTGCACAGCTATTGGATTACAACAGAATTCTGAGGATAGTCAATACAATCCGTCATTGACCTATAGTCACCGAGAACTGAAAGTAACACAATGGCATAGAAAATGTAAGTGGTGCCCAGAGCATGCTGTTATTATTTCGTTACTTCATCATATTTGATTTTAAAAAGTGACATGAATGCACCAATGTTTTGTCTCCACAGCACCCCTGTAAGAGTGGCAACCGGAGTACCTAGTTGACATTACAGCAAGAGTTATGGAGTGTATTATTAAGTTCCATTAAATATCAAATTGAATGAATGCCTTAAATGCATAGTGCTTTTGAGAGTAATTGATACATTTAAAATGAAAAATTGGTGAATTTCACTGGAGTCTTCCTGTGGCACCGAGAAACAGAAATTTGTGTGATGCCACTTGCATATAATTTGGCAGCTCAAAGCTCCCTACATAATATCAACTCAAATTGTCACTAATTCTGGACTATTATGAAGAAAATAGCAAAACTTTTAACCCTTACATACACAATATTAAATATCAACTTACTCTTTTGAGAGCTTATCAAACTTCTTATCAGCAAAGTTTCTAAGGTTGCACACAGGATATATTTCAGAAAGAGTCAACAGACAAAGTGCCCAATTTTCATCTAAAAGAGACCTAATAAACAGACAGTTAATCACAAAAAATTAATACAATAACTTTTTAAAAAGACCTTTCACACTAACATTTTACTTACATATCAAATAGCTTTCGTTTTAACTGTTCAATGGCACAATTGGATAAAATGGAAAGCATTTTCAAACATTTTTGTTCCAACTGCTCCATAAGTGAATTACCATCAGATGCCTATAAGTGAAATGAAATTTTAGAAAACAGATATTCACGAATGTCAATGGTTCCCAATAAATAGCATATAGCAATCAGCTTATCCTTAATTATGAATTTTTCAACAATTAATATCTTTTGATTAGTGAATAAACAAGATGTTGATAAAGTTTGTATACAGTTTAAAATATTTATAACCTTATAAATATAAATGATACGAAGAACTCACAAAAATCAACTGCAAAAAGAAGTTCCATACATTCAAAGAATTAAATATCTAAGTGGATGAAAAACTTTCTTAAACACTTCTGTAAATGATTAAGGTACACCTTGAAAATGTTTTTCTAGAACTACAGAATAATATTATCCACTTCATTAATAATGGTGGAGGACATACTGAAAAACAACAAGAATAATAGAATATGTATGTGCTTATTTATTCAAATCCTATTTGAGGTTATTCAAGTCCTTGAGACTTTCTATCGCATATACTTACAAAGTTGTAACTATTTTAAATTGTGTACAAACTTTATGGACAGCCTGTAAATGTGAGATAAAATAGTAAAACATTACTTTCAAAGAGTGTTTTTGTATGAAAACACAGGCAATAGAATGAAGTTTGGAGGGAAGGGAGGAGGCAACATCATTATGTTGCAATTAATGGGAAAATGACTACAGGGATTGCATGGCAAATCTATCCTTTAATAGAAATGATTCCACGCAATGAATATGAATGGATCAGAAACACAGAACTGAATTAAGAACCGAGATAAGAAAAAATGAACATTAACATAATTTAAAAATAACCCCACATCTATTCTAATATTCTGGGAATGGGTAGGTGTGCTGAAGGGTTATCAAGATAAATTAATTATCTTTTTCACTGAAAATGATATTGATATACACATTGACCTACATTTAAAAAATATAAATAATGGTACCAGCACACTTACCACAGTTGTTTTTGTTCCATTATTGAAGGTCAAACACCACAAAAGATGAGCAAAATGCTCATTGATATAATGCATAAGAAACTTTATGTTCTCTTCTCCCTCTTTAGACATGATGCTCTCATCACATAAAATGCTGGACACAATATTAGCTGCAAGATTAAATTTCAGAACAATGTCTTCAGGGTAAAACATTTTCTCATCTGTCACTAAAGGATAAAATATCTTTTTCTTCAAATACAAGGGTGTAATGTTCTGAAAAAAAAAAATGCAGGAATATATAGATTTTTAAAACTGCAGGAATAATTATTTATACAGCTTTTGTTAAACAGATATTTACTTTTTACAAAATTATTTTATCCTCCAAGACTCCTCACAAACACTTATACAGGGTTCATATTGTATATATGATAGTAAAATTCAGGAGTTTCTAAGGATTTTTTCAGGAGTACAGTACAAATAATTCAGGAGATAACATGAAAAAAAAAATCAATTGTAGTGGAGAAGGGGGTTTTGTGGACAATTTTTATAAAATTGGCAAAACATTATACTAAATATCAATTCTCCCATCTTTCCCGATTGCAGTGACTTGGAGCATGCGCGGTAGACTCTTTCGGCGCTAAGTAAGGTTAGAAGTAAGAATTCCGGATTCCAGCAATTTTCTATCAAGAAGGAAACGTCATATTTTTATGTTTTATCATAATTTTATTTTTTGCTCTTTGATTGTAATTTTTCAGGAGACAAAAAGAAATATCAGGATAAAAAACACAATTTTCAGGGCCCTTAGAAAAAAAAGCAAAATTCAGTTGTTTTTCAGGAATTTCAGGAGGAGTACGAACCCTGCTTATAATACTGCAAACAGAAACCCTAAATTCTGTACGTTAATAAATCAGAATTTTGTAACTAAATCAGTATTTTCTTTTTATTTGCACGCATATATTGGTTTTTCCTTTTGAAAAGTAGCATTCTATTCAAGTTTAATAATACTTCTAAATGCCATTTTCAGCTTTGCATAATTTGATAAAATAATTATTATCAGAAACTCATGTGAAAAATCTGGACCATTCTTTTTTTTATAAATTAGCCTCTTAATCATTCAGTTTTCATTACTATCTAATTAAATGAGATCGCCTGTTTTCAGAATGTGTTGTTGTTCTGATACAATTAAGAGTCCAGTGAACAATTGAGATGTTTATGGATAATTGATAGGTGTGTGAAATTATTTCATTTATGAATGACTTAATTTTAATTTTTAATTTTAGACCTAATTTTAGATTCTAAGCTTAAAAATATAATAATCTGATGCACATGTAAAACATGGCATATAATCCATTTATTAGGGAATAAATTGTTTATAATGTGCCCTTGTACAAGTGCCTTCAAAACTAATAAAAAGTAAACATTAAACTACAATTTATTTAAAAATAACAATTAGTAGAAATAATAATCAATATTCTAAGTCCAAAGAAAGAAAGGGACCTGGTAATATAACAACAATAAAAAATAATAACATAATTTACAAAAGTATTATTATGATCAATACTGTAAGAAAATAACTCAAATGTTTCCAAATAATGTTTGGAAACTGGTCAAAATAATTCTGCATGAAACAGAGTTTACTTATTGAATATATACAAAAAGTATATTAATAAAGTCTAATCCTCAACTTTGTACTCAGTGGAAAAAAATTTGGATTTTTTTTTCCAGTATTCCTGAGATGTTCATAAAGCAAAGAAAGGCATCATTTTATATAAATTTAGTTATGATATGCCATGTAAAAATGCTTAGCATATATCCAAAACTATGCAATGAATCATCAGTATATATTCAAAAATAAAATGATCAATCATAAGAAAATTGTTCACATTTACAGACCTGCACAATTATCATTTAACAAGAAAATCACCCATCATAGTATGACGGGTGCAAATTGCCTCTTCATTCGAGAGATTTTCCATCAAATTTAACGTGTTTAAATAGAAACATATATATGCGAGAGAAATGTTTAACATTGATTAAAAACAAATTAAAAAAACATGTTTTATGACAGGAAATATTTTTTTTTATTTACATATTTTTTTATTCAAAAAACCTCTTGGTAAACAACATTCTGTGTGAAGTATTTTTCGTTGTTTAACAATTTTATTATAATTCAATACCCACGAAATTCACAGCTTCTCGAATGCAAGTCAAAGGTTAAAATTTCAAAGGAATTCTTTCTCGAAATTCTAATCAAAACAAAGCACTTCTCTGCTTGTCAAAAATTGCCAAAAAATATTATCAAATTATATCATCACAATTGCAATAAATAATCAGATGTATTGTGGCATCCAAACTATATTGTGGGCATGATATACCACTGACGTAATTTACTACTTTCTATTAAAAAAACGAAAATTAATTTGAAATATATAATTAATATGATTTAAAATTTCTCGGGAACTATTGATCATAGCAAGATAAATTTTATATCAATCGACAGAAAATTTTATTTCACTATTTTAGAGCCATTAAATTTGAAATATTGCTATTTGACATTTGCATTTGACAATTACTATTTTAAATTTAAGATTACTGAAATTTAAGTTCTCTAAAATGAAATAATGCTATTTAATGTCTCACAGTGCTATGACAAGAGTTTTATGGTTGGTGAAGTCAGAGCATTACTGAGAGACAAATCTGGCTTACTATCTATTATATTAGTAATATTTAATCACTACATCGCATACACTTAAAGGAGAATAATGATAAATAATTAATAATATAAGAGTATATAATGGTTTCTTTCTTACAATTGTCAGTTTTGTCTTTAAAGAATTCCATGAGTCTGCTGAAGGCAAAATGACATCCATCAGTTTATAAGATATAAAAAGTGTAGAGTAAAGATGTGGCTTATGGACAGCCAGATATTTTTCTACAGATGCAAGGAAGAACGAGCAATGCTTTTCAACACATACACCCCTGTGAAAAGAAAATAAACAATGTTTAAGAACAATTTTCGGTAGTACTCAAAAATTCAAAAACAAGTTTCATAGCACAATTTTTTCAAATGGATTTGGTTATTCGAAAAGAGATGGCACCTTTTAATCTCACCACATAAAGGACACCATTCATTTAAAAAAATTATTGAAAAAAAAAATAAAATTGCATTAACAATCTTAAGTGGTTAATTGTAATCAAGAAACTTCCAGTTAAAATATTTTATAACAAAATTCTTATAAAAAGAAAACTTAACAATTATATACATTTAATAACTTTTCATCACATATTCTCCACGATTAGTTCTTTACGCTTCTCCTTAAACAATATCTATGTTCTCAGGAGTGGTGATTTTAAAAAAATCAAACTTGTTTACAATAGCTATCATTATAAGAAGAAGTCATCTGAATTCACTAAAGACCTAGTTTTTGAATACCAATGTAAGTTTAGTATTTTATCCAATCACTTCATTTATTAATCCTTTTGACGATAAATATCATTAGCGACCCACACCAAATTGCCTTATGCATAGATCAGAAACCGATACAAAATTATGAAATCTAACCAACTTTATTTCTTGTATTCACAAGCCCACATACAGAAAAAAAGAACTTATGATGGAGATGAAATAATACAAAGTTATTAAAATCACAAATTTTAACATGAAAAATTATGTATTTAACCATTTGGAATATTCTTACTGCAAATAAAATTGAACTCACACATTTTTATCTTTTCACAAGAGTTTTTATTTGCTTAGTAAAAGTATAGTAAATAATTTTCTATGACATGAAGGATGATTGGTAACCTGATTTTTCTTCTTCATTCAGAAAAAACAATCAACAAACAATAGAACATTTTTTTTTTATTTACTGGCGGCACCACTCCATATTTGTGCCCTTGACTTCAAAACCTAAAGGGAATGATGAATTGAAATGATGAATATTCTTTCAATGAAAAGGGCTGAATTGAAGATTATTAATTTATATCAGATGAGATAATGAATGTTAATAGTATTAAACAATTCTGCCCATATAAAAATAATTTTTCTAAAATATTCTATTGCAATATTTGCTAATGAATTTAATGACAACAATAGTATATCATTACTGGTGTAAATAATCCTAGGTAGTTTTAAGTTGCAAATTCACATTAAATGTAATGTAAATTTGTAAATGTAATGCATAATTAAAATGTAATTTTAAATTTCTAAGCACATTTTATCAGGCTTTAAAATTGTCAAATGAGATCACAATCAAATTTCAACATAATAAGAATCATGAACTCTCATTTACATTTTTTTGGAGGGAGGGCTGTTGTAGAATTAATAGATATTTTAAAATAATAATTTCATAAAAGAAAACATAAAAAATGCCAATAATACACATATTTTTAATGTAAAATTTTTAAAAGTGCATGGGAAATTTCACACAATCAATAATAATTATTTAAACTAACAATAAAAATTTAAAGAAAGTGTTAAGCCATCTCAATCAAAATGACTATATGAAGTTTAATAGACATTTTGTTGAGAAATAGAAATAATTTATAATCCTTATTAAGAACTGTTCTAAGGGTCTAATGCTACTTTTTACAAGACACAGATTTTTTTTTATTTCTTGCATACAAAATGAAAGCATGGTAATTATCAAAAGACAAAAGAGACATCAATATTTTGATATATCTCCAGATTCTAGACATCCTTCAATCTAAAACAAAGCAATTTTTGGAATTAAGTTTGTCTGTCAATCAACACGAAAATGCAATGAGCTAAAGGTGTGAAATTAAGCATAAGATTTTATCACTAGATTTAAAGAAATTTATCAAATTTCAGACCAAATCCATTAATTGGTTCATTGCTCATTGGCCTGTCTCTTTGTGTGCATGTATACACGGTAACTTAAAAACACAACAAGCTAGAAAAATTAATAGAATGTATCTGCATCAAATTTTAGACTCATTCAGTCAATGAGAATAGAGAATTCCAATTCTCTTCACTAGTCAAGGAGGCTAAACACAGAACACATCATATTGTGGAAGTAAACGAGAAAAGTGGAGAACAGTCGAATACTCACACTGGTGATTTTATGAAGAAAAAAAAAATGTTTATGCATTTTATAACCATGCTGTATAAATATCTTATCTATACAAAACTTACTCTTTTTGTGACTTGAGAGAATGAATGGAAGAATTTAACTCTTTTCCAATTTTGAAAATTACACTCTCTTCATTCATGATTTCATCCTTTTCCTGCACATAAGAGTCAATGAAGGCACCTAGAATCTCGAACAAAATCCCAGACACTTCATCTAAAAAGAAAAAAAATCAAATAAATAAAAGTTTAAATAATCTGAGTAAATAGGAACTGATGATGCAGCAGAAAATTTAATTACCTCCATTCTTTAAATCAACTGTGTCATGGAGACTTGCACAGAAAAGCTGATAAACAAAATCTTCAACTGATTCAAACTTCCAACAAATCTAAAGGAATCAGAAAACATTCAAATGAAAAATGAATTTAAATGTATACATAACATAAAATATCACTTTAATAAATGCTATCAAGATAATTACATCATTTAAAGAACAAATTACAAAATATTCCTTGCATTTTATTTTTATAAATAAAAAGAACATTTAAAATAACAGATTTTAAAAACACACTTTTAACAGCGTACTAAAAAGTAAATTTTTTTATTTAAATTATTTTCACTCATTATTCTTTAATTTATAACTTATTATTACAAATATTACAGAATCATCAACTGAATTTTTTTTACAGTGCTCAACGAAATGGCACCATTCATATGGAATCAAAATTTAATCAAATTAATTGCTTAACTGATAATGAAGTTCCGAAAATATTACAATAGTGTATTGCTATCAACAACGGACATACGTACAAAATTTCAAAACTGTGGAACATAAGAAAGTGAGTGAAAAATTGATTAAAAAAAAATTCTAATCTTTACAAACATAAAATATGACAAATTAAAGTGTGTAATAAAAGAATAAGTTATTCGGGGACAAATTAGCAGTTTTATTTTTATTTGAAGTTTTCTGTTATAATTTGGGTAACTACCATTTGAAGAGAGTAATTTCTCACCACCTGGAAATAAAAATATCCATCTTTCAACAACACTAGTTAAATTGTTGTGTTATTAGTGGTTCTCTGACTTCTAATATATTTTAAAAATTAATTTTTGAATATAATCATGATAACTTGCACATGCATAATAAAATATATTGAATATTTATATAACGATGGATGGAAACTAGTAGATTAATAAACACAATTATTAAAAATACATATAACATTTTTATTAGACATGAATAGCAAATGGCGTGTTTCAAATCTATGTAAATATGGAATATTTGTTTTTGTTTATTTTCATTGCAATACAAGGAAAATTGACTATGTGCTCAAGACAAGTATCTCTTTCCTACAGACGGATTTTGTCCAAAATCTGATACAAACCTTCAATATTAGTATAAGGACTGCATGCCAAATTTCAACCATTTAGCTCACTACTTTTTGTATTCATATACACACAAACATATTTTTTTTTACTCAGATCTAAAACATAGAAACTTATCAAACAAAATCATAAGGCCAAATAATTTGATGATTACTATTCGCACAGATACCCATAATGTCTATGAAAACAATTTGGAAAAAATTAATCAGAAAATATGTAATATCGCTATTCAAAATGAAGTTATTATTAAATGAACTATTAGAGAACATAGTATTCAGAGTGTGCAAAATGCTGCTGCATCTGAAACACTAATGATAACATCCAAAAGAAATACCAGAATCATGGAAGCTTGAAAACTAAAGTGAATTATCGAAACATTTATTTTTTTTTGATAAACATGAGCCCAGCTTACAGACTTCATCACGGGTCACCTCCACGCAGAAATTAATATGAGGGATTTTTTCCGTGAGGGGCCTGACTTTTGTCCAAAAGTTTGACCACTCACGACACAAAAATCCCACAAAATCAAGGGGTTCCGGAAACAAGAATTAGTAGCACACAAATTCAAATTCATCAAAAACACTAGAATTTGAATTTATTTCAAACTCGTGTATTTGTGCTTATCTTGAATTTGAACTTATTTTTCTATATGTTTGCTGAATTTGAAATTGTGTATTTTATGTGCTACTAATTCTTGTTTCCAGAACCTCACAATTTTGTGGGATTTTCGGGTCACAAGGGGTTTGCAAAGCAAAAAGTACATTAAAAACTATAAAAATTTATGTTTCACTATACCATTCCATAAATCTTTTTGGTGTCTCAACATTTTAAAAAATTGCTAAATTTAGCTTACTTTTTTTGGTGGCAGAAAGGGATGTGTGTGCAAGTTCTCAGAAATACTAAATTTAAGATTCTGTTTGCTAACAAATGAATGTCCATTAAGATCAGTAGGTTATTTTAATGCAGACAATGTCTGTTAACTCAATCATTAAAAAACAAATTAGAATCTGAAGAATTCATATAAACAGGTACTGGAGATCAGGAATTACCAGCAAGAAAGGAATTTTGTATGCAGTGACAGCAAATCGGGAGGGGAGTCCTCCCACTTTCTGAAGATAGAATTAATTTTTTTCTTTTCTTTTATTATTTTGAAGAAAAGTTTAATTTTTATTTCATTTCAGCTGCTTAAAACTAGGAAATTAAAAACCAGTGTCTGAGAAAGCTAGCTAATTTTGTAAATAAATTTTAAAATTTTGTTGTCTACCCACTTCTGCATCTAATCGGATGTAGGAAATGTAAAGAATTCAAGTAAACTGACCAAAAATACAATAACCTATTCCTAAATCTTGTGAGAAATTTTCCTAACTAGAAACTTCACTTGTATTTATGTTTGACAAAAATAAATAATATTTCATAGTTGACTTCATTGAGGAAATCAGCATTTATGGATGTTTCACATTTTGTAATATCACCCAAATAATTAGTCTATAGATAATATATTTGTCAGAAAACAAAATTTGAGAAAGACTACAAGTCTGCAGAAATTTGGAAATTTCAGATTTGAGAATGCTGAAAATCCAGAACTCTGCCTATATCTGGACCCCAGTTACAGTAGTCAGCACTTGGTGGTTAAGACATGAGCTAATAAGTTCTGCAGCAGCATTTTTTATACCTAATTTCTAAAAACTGTAAATACAGTTTATCTGCCCTGAGAAGACAGCTGTGAAATAAGCATGGCAGAATATCAGACAAGTTTATTTCGATAAGTTAGGAGATGTCAACACAGTTGCATTTATTATTCCACTGTGACCTGCTTTCCCACTTTTCTCATTCTCAGCAAATACACTCAGCTGTATGAGGTCAAAGGTCACACACCTTCTCTTGCTGGACTCAATGTTCAATGCATCTTTCTAAATGCTTTTAACAAAAGAAATAAGAAAACTTTATGCAATAAGAATAATAACCTACATGCATAACAAAGTGCAATTTAGTTTTAGAAAGAGAAATGCTTGTTATCAAGAAAAGAAAATAAAAGGCAGCATTTTTTTCAAGCTTTTTCAACTTCTGAACCTTTTTCATGCAAAAAAAATATGTTTGTGACACCATCTCTATCAGAAATTTCCCTGCAATCCCAAAGTTGGGAAATAAACAAGAAAGTGAACCATTAATATGTGGAAACTAAGAAAAAAAATCTAGCATGATTTTAGTTTGAATGGTTTTCTTAATTATTTTTCTGCACAAACTTCTTTACTATTAAAGCAGATATTTCTCGGAAAACGTGGAATACCCTAAAATTCTAGGTGTTATTTAGATTGTGAAATTTCATAACTTTAGTTAGTTAATGGAGATTTCATTTACTTTCTCATAAGACAAAGAAAAAACTCTAAAAAGGAAGTATAGCAATCATTAAAAAAAATTGAAAAGATTATGAAGTCTCCAAATTTTAGACCTCAATTGGTAAAAAAAAACCCCACAAATAGCTACATTCATAAAATTTAACATACATCTTTATGATCAGAATTGTAGATCTGAATCAAATTTTTGGTCCATTTGGTTGAAAGGAAGATGTCCAAAATGCAAACTTGCTTTTCTTCACAATACTACAAAGCAGTTAACATATTATGGGGAAATGGTTAAGTGGATGTAACGATAAGTAATTGACCGTTGGTGAATGTTGTGGTTCATTATCAATAATTAAGTATAATTAAAAATTTTAAAACTAAGACATGAAATTTGCATAAAAATCTTGTTACATAATGTTATGATTGCTAGGCTACAAAGACATTCACTGTGGGCCACCAATTTGACACTCTAGGTATACCTGAAAGTTCTGTCATTGCTTGTGGTGACTCTGATTGTGGTTTGTGTGTCTCCTCTGGTTTGTGACATTTAATTTTGTGACAGTATGTTAACTTTTATGAAAAAGCAGACACCAGTATGTTCTACAATAATAATTATTATACACAAGTTGTAATTCAAAGAAAAATGAAAAATTAATATATATATATAGATAAATAGAACATGCTAATCACCTGGTGATTTTTTAGAATTGCAATGAACACGTCATGGATGAAGTACAATCCAAGATCAATTCTTTTAGATTTCATCTCTTTCTTAAACAGCTGTTCAAGAAGAACACCAAGCAATTTTATTATCTCTTTAAAGCTTTGTTCAGGAACCAGAATACCTAAAAACAGAATTTAAAAAAAAAACTGCAAGTCAATAAATATGATAAATATAAGACAGAGGAAATCAGTTTTATAGATGGCACATTTAAAAATGTTATATTTGAAGTTCTAAAATATATCATCCATTCGATGATTAACCATTCTTATATTTACAGATAGCATAGAAACAAACAAAAATAAATACAATTTTTAAACAATTTTATTATGTATTTATTTTAAGAAATTTATTTACTTTTATTATGACATAAAAAATCAAATATATCTATAATATAAACATTGTCTGGAGGCCTCTAATGCTCCAAGAATGTGGGCACTAGAAGGGAACAGGAAAGGGGTTTCTTTTCTTAGAATTTGGAGCAGGGGAACAAGGATTTCTTAGAACTCAGAGAAGTTTTCAAAGGGGGAGGTGAATTTCCCTTATATTTGAAAGAGAAAGCATTAAAGTATTGTTGGTAAACAATGTGGATATAGAAGATCCCACTGCAAGGAAACGAAGGTTAGACAGATTTGCACGATGGAGGGCGAGACAAAGATAGACATTAAACAGAATTCAAACTGCAAATATTTAATTAATTAGAATTTATTTATTTTTCCGCTTCTCGGAGATCTTTACTTTAGTTTTTGTTAAAAAGGTTCTTTCTTTTTTGTACTTAATTTTGGAATTGAATATTTATATATTTTGCAAAGTGAAAGTTAGTGTCAATTGATTAATCATTTCTGTTTTTCATGCTTTTTAAAAATTTCTTAAGCACAGACAGTCAGATCTGAGATACTGTTGGCAAGCTAAAAGCCCGTCTTAGACAGATACAAATCTGCTAGTATATATATAAATATATATTGGTTATATGAATGAAAAGACAATTAAATTATATAACTATAGAAGCATAAACTTTTAATATTTCAGAAAATCCCCAAAAAATTATATAGTATTTCAACAAAACACAAAATCTAATGGTTAATGATATAAATGCTGCTCTGGAAAATAGAAGTCAAACATTTAAAGACCCCTACCATCATAAAAAAAATTATTCCTCTAGCAATTAAAAGCATAGACCTTCCTTATTTGTTTTCACTTCATCATATATAAAGAACAGATAATATACATCCTCAAGATTTTGATGCATCTCCACGTTTTAGACCTATCAGTCAGAAAAAGCCATTTCTGGAATTATGTCTGTCTGCAAACATGATAACTCAAAAATGGAGACAGTTAGCCAGAGGAAATATGATATGTGGTCTTTAAAAACAAAACTATAGATTTCTGATACATTTTAAATGAAATCCATCGACGGAAAATTTGTCTGTCCACGAGCATGTGAACATGATAACTCAAAACTGCTGCAAGCTCGATGGATGAAATTTGGCATATGGTTTCTTTCATGCTCAGAACTGTAGATTTGTATCACATTTTGAATTAAATGATCAAAGGATTGACAGTCTGTTTTTTGGTATGTAAATGTGAAAATTCAACAATGAATAAGCTAGATAAATTAAATTTGGTATGTTGGCTTGATAGCAAATAGTAGATCTGTATCAATTTTCACAAAATAAATAATAGATCCATATCCCAGTCAATGAAAGGGAAGAGATTCAAATCCATATCCTGATTTTTCTAATTACACTTTGAAGCTTAACAGAAAACATGCCATATTGTGTACATATATGAAAAAGTTGAGAGAGGAACACTCCTGCTGATTTGCAGTTTAATATAAAAAAAAGATAAGCTGGCTATTCCTTAAGATCATAATGAAAAAAATAAATGAAAACATGACAGGCTAATAATAAAGTGAAAGGTGAGCATTAGCAAGAGCAGTGTGTAAAAAGTGAAGCCTTTCAGCACATTTTTCAATATTAATGCTACAAAATAGATGGAGCACATTCTCTGTCACCAGAAAATAGATTTCATATTATTGACTAATCTAAAAAAAAAAAAAAACCACAACTGAGAATATGATTCATACTATTTTATTGCAAAATCAGCAATTCAGTTTTCTACAATGTTATACATGCACACATACAAAAATGGCTTTTAGCTTTTGCAATATTAATATTCCATAAAAGTTTCAGTATATATAGATTTTCTTTAAAAAAGAAGGGGGAGTGGGGTAATATCATGACCTCATTTGTTGAATTTGAAAATTAACTAAAATATTAATTAAACTATTAGTAAAATATACAAATAATTATTGGAATGCAAAGTCTAATTCTTAAAATAATCATTTAAAACATGGGAAATTAACTATTTTAATAAGAAATTAATAACAATATTGCTTATAAATACAACTCTAGGAACTTATAATATTTTTACTGATGCAAATTCACAAAGAAATCTGTAAAACTAAACAAAAATTGTGACCTTGGATTGAATTTATGAATTTTTTGTGAGTATCTTTGACAAAACAAAATTCAGAACAAATCAATTATTGATAGATAATCTATTTAATATTACGATACAACAGTTTTTCTTTTCTACGTAATGCCTTACAAACTAAATAAGTTAAAATTTAAAGGTCAGTGACAACTAGAGTTAACAAAAAATGGACAGCTTCTATAGTGCATTATTATACCTAGTTAAATATTACTATATCTATGTACAGTGGCTCCCAAAAGTGTTCGTACACTTACGATTTTCAATGAAATAGGGCTCTATCCATCAATTAAAATTAATATTTCGGAATAAGTATTTAATAATAAGATCTGTAAACTGTTCTCAACAAAACTACATGAAATATTTTAAAAGCATAGCAAAACTTTATTTTTAAGAAATCAATAATCAAAAAGTAACAAAAACTTTATCTCACAAAAGTCTTCGTACACTGAAATATTTTCGATAAATTCATAATTTAAATTATCATCTATCGCTTTATTTTTATTTTTGCATTGTGGTGGCATTTAAAAAATCGTTTGGCTTTAATTTTTGCTTGCTTACACTGTAATATTCTATTTATTATTTAAAAATAACTTGTAGTCATAAAGAAACAACAATCAGCATTCGAAAATTGATTATTTTTCATCATAGTTGTGGTAAATCAGTTCGGAATATCGCTAAATTAGTTCATTTATCCCATTCTACAGTGCAGTATGTGATAAACCGCTTTAAAGAATAAAACTGGATCGAAAACAAGGTAAGAAAAGGTAGTCTGGCAAAGTTAACAGAACATGATCAGAGATTTATAATTAGAAAACTTGTGAAAAATCCACGTTTCTGTGCTTTAAAAGTTTCTGCAGAATTTAATGAAAAATTTTCTACCCCAATTTCACCTGAAACTTTTCGACGAGTTCTCAGAGCAGCTGGATTAAATGGGCGCTCTTCCCGTAGAAAATTTTTTGTTAGTACGAAAAACAGAAAGCTTATGTTTTCCTTCGCAAAATCAATGTTAAATAAACCCGAAACATATTGGAATAATGTCTTATTTGCAGATGAAAGCAAATATAACATTTTTGGTTCCGATGGACGTATAATGGTATGGAGAAGAAAAAATGAGGAACTTAATCCCAAGAACTTAGTTGGAACAGTTAAGTATGGCGGTAGAGGTGTCCTTGTGTGGGGGTGCATGTCAGCATCAGGACTAAGTAATTTGGTATTTATTAATGGCATAATGATTCATGCTCTTTATTTAAATATTTTAAAAGACAATTTAAAATTATCAGCCCAAAATTTGGGTATTGGAAACAATTTTTTTTTTATCGAGATAACGATCCTAAGCACACGGCTCTCAACGTTCGCCTCTGGTGTCTCTATAATTGTCCACAAAATTTGAAAAAAACCACCTCAATCGTCAGATTTAAACCCAATAGAACATATTTGGAGAGAACTGGAGATTAGAGTACGAAAACACGACATTAAAACTAAAAGCGAACTAAAACAATAACGATAGAAGAATGGTTGAAGATTCATGCAGAAATTACAAAAAAACTAGTGAAATCTATTGCCAAACGCTTAAAAGCTGTTGCGGATGTTAAAGGATATCCTACTAAATATTAATATAACGAAAAATTAGAATATTTACTAATATGTAGAGATTTTTTTAAAGTGTACGCAGAATTTTGTGAGATAAAGTTTTTGTTACTTTTTGATTATTGATTTCTTAAAAATAAAGTTTTACTATGCTTTTAAAATATTTCATGTAGTTTTGTTAAGAACAGATGATAGATCTTATTATTAAATACCTATTCTGAAATATAAATTTTAATTAATGGATAGAGCCCTATTTCATTGAAAATTGTAAGTGTACGAACACTTTTGAGAGCCACTGTATATAAAAGAGGAAAGTGTGTGTGTTCGTTTCTTGGTTCTTTATGGACTTACTGCAACTAAATTTGGCACAGTGATGGATTAGCACATGAGGGAGCTAACAATGTAAAAATTATTTTAAAATTCAAATTAATTTTTATTTATTTAATTAAATAACGAAAATTAAGCTATTTTTAGATGTTTTTCACCAATAACTTCTAAAATAATAATAGAACAATAATTATTTTTACACCACCTTAAAGAGCAAAAAATTATCTCCAATTTCAATAAATGTTTCAAAATTCATTTTAGACTCAATTTGTAAAAATGCTTTCTATTGTTAGAAACACAAATTAAACCAATTTATTGTTTGATAAAATCCTTTATTCACGTGTTTTGACCTCTGTTAAGCATTTTTTTTCGTAGCTTTTAATATGTCCTCAAATATCCAATGACATTAGTTTAGTTACTATGCAATGTTTCATTTAAATTTCAGAAATTTTTGAATGATCCTAATCAGTGTGCATTGGCCTAGTAGCAAACAGGCAGTAACGGAAGTATAGATGCCAGTTTTAGGAGCACCATGGAGACAAAACACTACTGCATTTATGTCAGTTTTTAAAGTAAAATATGATCAGGGTTATAAAAATAATACCAGGCCCCGAGGGCCATTTGTGCTTGCTAAGAAAATAACGACTGGGGTAAACGTTATGGTTACAGGCACAGGGGATGAGTTTTGTCTCTGTAGCAACGATGGGGGAACAATTCAAAGGGTTGTCAGACTCGTGTGAAGTGGTTCAAAGTACCATCAAAATAAAGTTGAATGCCTACTTTTATCAGTATCAACAAAATTACAATTAAATGTCATTTGCTTTTATTGTAATTTTTGAGGGAATTATGAATGGAGTTCTGCTTCGCTAGAATCATTGAATAATATTACATAAGCCATTAAAATGGCCACCATCTTGAAAAGGAATCATTAAAATAATCACCTTGAAACAGAATCAAAAATAAAAATCCTTACACATGTTATTTGTAATGACTTCAAGGAATATTCATGCCAAATTCAAAGAAAATCAAACAATATGTTTGGTTGTGAATATGTAGCAAACAAACAAATGAAATGCCAAAAGGCCAAGTTAAAACAGAAGCTCACTTCGCTCAGTCGATACCCATATACGGGACAGTCACCGTATTTCACTATTCAGTCCTGTATTATTTGTTCCATTTTTTTACTAAAACTCTGCATCATTATAATTTTAAAATGACTTGCGCCCAATTTTATAATAATGTGAAAGAAGAAAATGATATAATTAAGAAAGTAAAATCAACTTTAAAATATGACTCTTTTTTGCTACTCTATGGGTTCATTTTATTAGATTGCTTAAACACTACTGATCTTTTATCAGAGTAAGCTAAACCATTACGACCCCACTTTTTCATGTTTTATTTATTCAGTACTTAAACGTCCCGTATCAATGCCTGGCAGTTACGGCAACCCTAACTATATTTCAAAACTGTAGCACATCACTCAGTGAGTGAAAAATGGATTACAAAATACCATCTTTAAAAACATGAAACAAATCAAGTTAAATAAATATGCATAAAAAAAGTGTTACCTGCCAGAGCATCTTCTTGACACATTTTCAATAACCTCTGATACATTTGTATCTCTAATATTGCAGAATTGTCGTTGTAAAATCTGTTTCCATCCACCAACTGTTGCAGACCAGAAACAACATCAGAAGACCACGTGGAGGTTTTCAACCAATTTAATAAAAATGGTGCTTCTCTGTATCTACCAAGGCCTGTTTTAATCATGCATTCCACTTCTGAAACAGGTAACTGTAGGAAGAAAAAAAAATAAAAAAATAAAAGACTTAATTCTTAAAAATTAAAATTGAACAATATATGCTGAATGGCAAGAAAAGATAAATATTTGAAAATCATATGTTTAAAAGAAATAGAATAGGCAAATAATTACAAAATTAGTCCCCAAAAGAAGAATATGATTGGTTAAAATTAAGACACAGTATCACCAAAGACGATAAAAGAATAATGGATTCTAGGACGTAGCTGAAATGAGCTGGTTGATTCTTTAGCTTGCATATTGGATCATATATCATGAGATGGATCACACCTGCCAATCTCATTACTTGAAAAAATGTCTATATTCAATACAATTTGGACCATTCAAAATATAGTACACATGGAAGAAGAGTGTCACAAAATGAAATTTTCCATTTTTGATTTTGCTCGGAAGACTTCAAATTATGTATATTTTGTCAAGACATGTCACAATTTCAGTTTCAATATTTACCTAGTTGAGGCAATCTTGCAGTGCAGAAAACACCCTGTTTGGTTTAGTTTGATTAATATCCTATTATGAAGTATCACAAAGGCTATCATGGGATGGACCTCATAATTTTGAACCATCGCCAAGAGATGAGAATGACACCTGAACTGGCAAACCACTCTCCAAACTTCTCCATCACACCAATGGGAGGACATTTGATCCTTGGCAGATTTAAGATGCACCAGGCAGATCTTTTGTGGAATCCTGCATCGAACCTGCAACCCTCTGGTCCTAAAGCCAAGACTCTGCTATCAGTCCACTGGGGCATGCCAATGTCCTATTATCTTACAAACTGCAAATACCTTTCCTGTAAAATTAGAGTTTTCTCTATTGTAGCAGTCTTCTTCTAAGTGACTATATTGCTGACTTTAAGCATCTTAAGAGCCTTCAAACTCAACATTGAGAACTGCCTTATAATAGGAATATGAATGTATTTAGGTTTCTGAAATAAAATGCATCCTACCAAAACTAAGATGTTGAAATTCCAGCTCATTCCTTCACTACTCTGCATGTGCAATATGAAACTTTGGAACATATACTTTTTCAGTTTCCCAAATATGTAACATATCCCAAGAATAAACAAACTAAGCTCCCAGGATGGCCTTGAGATGATGTTTGGCAATGTGCTTTGTCTGCTCTATTGATCAGGGGCCAACAACAGCATCAGACCATCAAAGCAAGCTTACAGCTAAAGCCATGAACTTTTTGTCTTTTTCTGCTGCTGAGACAAAGACTCAACATCAAATTTTTCATGAAACTTTGGAAAAAAAATCCCAGGAAATTTGCAAAATTATAAGGAATGTTTATGCAGATCATACACTAAAGAAATCAGCTAATTTAATTTTGATTAAGCATTTCAGTGAAGGATGCTAAAACTACAGTGGCGATTGATGTCAGGTCAGGATGATTATCAACCTCATGTGTCCAGAAAAATACTGCAAGTGAATGTCTTGTACTTTGCGAATACCAATTCAATTCTGAACTACTGCCTCCTTATTCGGCAGTGATTATCCCTAAATTTCTAGCCATAGTTTGATCCCTACACAACATCCCTCCTCACATACCAGATTTAGAACCCTATATCTTTTTGTTCCTCAAATGCAAAAAGGTTATGTGGGAGTTGCAGAGGGATAACATGGAGATGATAAAATGTGAAACTCTAAGGGAGCTCTTAAAAACTCGATTTCTGAGGACTTCTAGGTATGTTTTGAACAATGAAAATGGATAGGGGATGGGTGTATAGCTCCAAATATGGAGTATTTTGAAGGAGGATATCCTGGTTTACCCTAAATTTATAAAATAAAACTCTACTAATAATAATTTTGTAACTCAGTTCACATATTTAATGAACAGACTACAAACAACAAACAAAGAGATAATCTACGAGAGAAACTGGATGAGTCCCACTTCCAATCACATAAATATTTGACTTCATAGAAGTAGCAAAATAAAAAAGAACTACCATTAAAAAATTTCTCTGTAAAATGAATGAAGAATAATTATGGTAAAAGTTTAATTCCTTACTCAGTTAATATGAAAGCTCTCTTTTTTTTTTCTTTCTTTTTGGACAAAGTTTATCAATTTACAAAAGATGGTGCCGAAAATAACATTAGGGCTAAAGTAACTATTATAGTAGGCATATATCCAAAAAAAAAACAATTACTCAAAAGACTGAAACAAAAATTGAGCACATTAAAAGAATGTGCATTAAACTTTATCATATATCTTTATAAAATAATAATTTATTAACAATAAAGATATCAATGGTCAGAATTCCTTAGAAATAATAACAAACTTATTGTATATGAGCTTAAAGTATGGCTACAGAATAAAACAAATGGTACAATAAATATATGAACATTATGATAATTCGAATTTACACTAGCTGGTTTATTAAAAGGCAAGACTCAAAACATATTTTCTTAAATAGACATGCTAAATAACATTAATCTAAGATAAAATATTTTTTTTAAAGAATGTAATAACATATATACGCAGCAAATGAAGACAGGATTGCGATGCATTGCTGATTGTTACTTATATTTTATGTTTTTGAAAATATTAAAATATGAAACAAATTAAAAATTGAATGAAAAGGTTTGTTTATAAAACAGTATTCCTTATAAGGAATTCAGCAAAGGTTCAACTTATACTATATATCAAGGATGTCCAACTCGCAGCCCACAACAAGCATATCTTTGGGGAACAAATTTTTAAGAAAAAAATTTTGTAGCTCAATTTTTTAAAATCCTAATTATGTATAATTATTAATAATGAACCACACTATTCACCAATAACCAAGTATTAGTCATATCACATCTAATGCATTATTTACTCCAACAATTGAAGCGAATATTTTATCAGCCAATAATAAAATAATACACAAATAAGCAAATGGAGGTAATTGTGATCCAATGCTGCTTAGATTTGAAAGCATTTGGCCTTGTCATGGATATACTAAGATTAGTAGCCTTCTCTCTCAATGGAGCTTTGTCTAATTGATATGAGGAATCTCAAAGAAATTTTAGTTAATGCTTCGATCAGTTAATCTTTTTTTGCAACACAATACTTTCATTAAAATTGCCCAATTTGTAAATACAGTGGGTGCTATTTTGGTTTATGTGGAATTTATGGTACACACTTACATCATTCCTCTTAGGATTGCCAACTTTTTGCCGCCAAGAACGGCGACGAGAGAAAATTTATTTTGGATGCGTTTAGATGTTTTTAACGAGTGACAAGCGTGCATGCGCACAAATTGATCTTTTCATCGGTGTTTTGCTTATCAGGCTATATTGCACCAAGTTTCGATTGGATTGCTTTGTTCATCTCTTCGAAGCGATTGGTCGATAAATTTGAATAAAACTTTGTTTGGATTTCTTCAGATTGCATATCGGTTCAGTACCGTTTGTTATTCTGTGTGTTTCGTCTCTCAATGAATAAGCGAAGCTACAAATATTCCACTATGTTGAAAGCAAAGCTGCTGATATTTTTTAAAGTTAAAAAATTTGCACGGAAATTCTAGTTTTCAGATTTTTAAAAAAAACCTAGATTCCTAACATTCAATGAAAAAGTGAAGCTACTTGTTTCCTGCTATGCTGAAAGCGAAACCGCTGATGTTTTTTTAAGTTAAAAAAATTTGCCAAGTACACATTTAAAATGCCACAGGCATTGCGTGCTCAATCTCTTGTTCTCAGGTGATGCATGCACAAGAGAGCAATAAAAATCACACTGCACATCCAAAACAGTATTTGGCAATGGCAAATGAAATTGCGCTAAGAAAAATTGGCAAGAAACAAGTGCGTACAGTAAACTCCACATTTACCATTATTTTATACAAAATAAAGTGAGTGTTTTTTTCCCCTCTTATTTAAAATGTCTGACTAATTGGAATTAAAATGCTTGTTTAACATCACATGATATTTAATGGTTATGGTCAGATACAAATAAGGTTAATCGATTACTAAATTAAATATTTTATCCATTACACTTTAATGTTAAATGTATGCTATATTCTAAGACAGAATTTTTTTTACAGAAAATAAACAAGTTTTCTCTAATTAAAAAAGAAAAATTCTTTACTTTGCAACAGCAGTTGAGAATGTCTTTAGCTTCATCTTCAGGTACAAAAGAACAAATAATGAAAATAATATTGAATACACACAAAAGACAATCCATGTCACCACCAATCTTCTTTATCCATTCCAGTACTATTTGCTGCACAAAACTAAGAGCAGATTTCTCAAATGTTTGTGATTCTGAAGTAATCCTTATAAGCTCCATTAAAAAGTCTGAACTAGCAGCAGATGCCAAAAGCTCTTCAAATAGTCGCAAATAACTATGTTCACAATTTGCATCAATTTTATCACATAACAGCTTACAAAATTTTAAAATGTGACTAAATGACTGAGACTTTTTATCTGAAGCCATAACCAATGATTCACTATTTGATATTTTCACAACCAGGGAACATTCTTCTGTGGTAACTTCATCTTGTTTTTTATCTTCGTCTTCTCCTTCTTCTTTAAATCGAACAGCTCCTTTCTTTTGCTTAACAGAATATTCAGTAGGTTGAAGTATACAACAGAAGAAAAATGATATATAAATCAAAGCTGAATTTTTTTTCTTTTCTTCAATACTGAACAACTTAAGGGTGATTGGAAGCACTTCTTCCCAAAACTCATTCTGAATATTTTTAAAATCTTCAGACAATTTTTCATTTTCATTACAACTAAGGCATTCTAATTTTCTGACCAAAGTTCCTAAAAGCATGTATAACTTGGATGTAGCAAGATGGCTGTTATTTTCATCATAAAAGGAGGCTTTTAGCATTGGTATAACCTGAAAGAAAAATTTAAAATTTTTAGATAAATACTAAACACTTTTTTAATAGTTTAAAAATTTGCAAACAAATGCATTTTATATATAATCTGATATATTAAATAAGTAAGATGACTAATACAGTAATTAAATAATTATCTACTTAATTATTAAAATATTTTTTTATAAATCAGATGAAACATTTTAGAGATATGCAGCATGTAGAATACAATAAATTTTCTAAACTGCAAATCTGTGAGATGGTCACTTTGATTTAAACTTGAACTGCCAAGGTATGTGCCTACAATCATATATACCTATGCTATGGATTTTGAGGCCCAGGGCACAAAAAAAATGGTGTAGAGTAAAAAAGTGAAAATATAAATAAAATCTTTAATTTCAACATACAACATTTATTCTTATCTAAATACTAGCTGATATACCTGGCGTTGCTCGGGATAAAAATATTTTCAAGTCTAAGTACTTATAACACTTTCAATTTTAAAAAATAGTTTTTCTCGGAAGCATCTTTCATTGATTTTCGTTAATCCACTGACCCTTTGGACGAGCAGTGAAACACCCTTCTTCTTTTTCTCTCCTTAATTTGAACCACTTGGCATGAATCTCGTAGTCCTTCGTACTTCTTTTTCCCCTCCCCATCACTGCTACAGCAACAACAGAAACTTTTTCATAACTTGAATTTTATTGTCATTATCCAGACTGTGATTCTCTTCTCTTTAGTGTTTCTATCACTGACCGGAAAAAACCACATAGGGTTCTTTCTTTTTCTCCTCAGGCTCTTTCCCTAAAGTAGGAAGTGGGCTCAACAATCTTGAAGGATTTTACACACCCATTATGATCATTAAAAAATTTGTAAAATTAATTGAAGCATCGCAAAAAGAGAGTAATTAACATCATTGTATTGTGGTGCCAACATATTGAAAGAGGTATAGAGAGTAATTAACATCATTGTATTGTGGTGCCAACATATTGAAAGAGGTATGTATATGCTACGAAATAAAAGCTAAATAAAATTTCTGCCTTTCTGTTAACATTCAAAGAAAACAATATTTGTATCATGGTAATCACTTTCACAATGGTAAAAATACCAGAATGAAGGATTTGATGAAATGAACAATGGTTTGAATTAATTACAATTACAGAAAGCATTGTTACAAATTGCGTATGAAATAAATTTCAAATGTTTATTAAATTAAGGAAAAGAATGCATAACATTTAAATTGAAATCATTAAAAAGATAATTTCTGCTCTTTAAGATGGCATGTAAATAATTTACATGCAATAAATTTTTCTGAAATTATTGGCGAAAAACTGAGATAAGATGCCTAAAATTGGCTTAATTTTCGTTATCTAATTAAATATCTTAGGAAGTAATTTTTCTGTGAAAGTTTGAAAAAGTAGAATTAATCTAGGAACGGACCCCAGAATGGCATGTGCAAATTTCATGTCAAGACTATTCACCACTTAGGAGGAGTTCTTGCAACAGATAGACCGTTAGAACATCTTTATTTTCCCCTCCCTTTGTGCTGTTCCTAAGATGGCAACCTGACTAAGTAACTTTAAAGGCCTAGCACACACACATTGGGATCATTTAAAAATTTGTGAAAATTAAAAAAACATCGAGAGAATAATTCAGTAATGCAATTGGATCATTGTGTAACCATATTAAAAGGTGTACATGCTATGACAACCGGAAATGAAAAGTGTACTTTGTTGTTTATGCTCAAAGAAAACAATATTTTCTTATATTAACTTTAACACTGGCAAAAGCCTGCACGCGAAACAGTAAATTGGTTTGAATTTATTTCTATAAGAATAAAAAGTGTTGTTAGAAATTGCATTAAAAATATATTTTAAAACCTTAATAACAATCCAAGAAAACATTTTATCGCAATGTTATTAATATCATTAAAAACATAAATTTCTGCTCTTTAAGGTGGCATAAAAATAATTGTTGAATAAATATTTCAGAAGTTATTGGCAAAAAATGTCTAAGCATTAGGCTTAACAGCGGCTAATCTTCATTATTTAATTAAATATCTTAAGAACTAATTAACTCTGAAAGCTGAAAATAGCACCATTGACCTAGAAATGTGCTCTAGAATGACGTGTGCAAATTTCATGTTGCTACGGCTCACCGTCTAGGAGGAGTTCTTGTGACCGACCGACAGACAGCCAGTCAGATGATACATGTATTTTCTGTTTTATATTATAGATTAATACTTAACTTATAACATATTAATATTTTTAAAAAATAATATAACTTCATTCTCCTTGCTTTAATTTCAACAATATTATTGATTATCTCACTTAAATTAAGTCTCTATATAATTTTTTTCTATGGAAAGCAATGTAAGGTTATGAAGAGTCTCTCTTGTGCCATAGTGCATATTAAATAGTTTTTTAAAATTATTTTTAGTTTTGAAAAATAATAATCAAAATAATTAAAATTCAGACTCTACACAGAATACTCGAACCATTAAAAAAATTCTTAAGATTAGACTTAAATTGGGAAACAAATTTCTTGTTTGGTGAATCATCCTTCCTGTCAGAGAAAACTATTTACCATTCTTGCACTAAAAAAATAAAAATTAAAAAAAATATAAAAATGAATTGGTTTGATGCAATTCCCAATCAGAATATTCCAAATGATTAAATATATAAAATGCATAATCTTCTATTTTTAGCCATAATAACTGATTTTCTCTTTAATATAGGCAACTACAGTTTATCATTATTATTTTTTCTCTATCTAGGGTTTGTGTGTGTGCGTGTGGCTCAGGAATACAGGAAATAAATATGGCTAGAATTCATAAAATTATAACAGTTTCTCATCTACACATAATGTAGCTTGGTGTGAAGCTCTACTAGCACCTTGGGTCCAGGGTGTATGCCTAGTTGAACCAACTTTAGGTATGCTATTGATAACATACAACTAAATACTCCATAAAACAGTAACTACTAACCAAACATAAATCCTTTCAAATCTGGGAGCCAAAGTAATTAACCAGGATATTTATTGTTTATTATATTACAAAGACTAGCAATAATATAATACAATGAATTTAACATACATAACTTGAAACACAAATCGCATGGCAGTTAACAGAACTTTTAAAATCTGACACATTTAACTTATTACAATGAAATAATTTGTATTTCAAGCAACACAATTTGAAATAGGTAAAATATAAAAAATTAATTTATACCTCATTTATAAGAACATGTTTGAGCAACTTTGGACCTATGTTTTCATTTCCTAAGAGAGAACAGCATATATACTGAAGGCATTCAAAGAAAGCCATTAAAATAGCATCACATTCTATAGCAGAAGATTTCACTGATTGAAGAGTCAGACTGAAAGATAACAGAAGTGCTTATAAGAATGATACAGAGTTGCTAATAAATTAATATCAATTCAATATGAAGTAAAACTCTTAATTTTGTTTAAAACAAAACTCTTAAAACTTACTTCATTACTGACCCCTTTTCATGTGAAAAAATTACAGTAAATTCAAGAATAATTAATGTTTAATTTTCGAAATCATAATGATAAACACAACTTCAATTAAAAATACAGTGAAACCTCACATAATGAGAAAAATAAACTGTAAAAAAATTACTTGCTTAACGAGCGAGAAGGAGAGGGGAATTCCCGGAGTTTGCTCCTGCTACTGTCATATCCACGAAGCTTTTATTTTGTTTTTAATTCTTATCAAACTAGGTGTCTAGTACTGGTGTGTGTACTTTTAACTGTAACTTATTTTAACTGTTAATCGAATGAGATCTTTTGTTTGAATTCTTTTTTCTAGAAATAAACGTTTTGAATGGAACAAATGACTTTGGTTATTTCCATTTTTTGATTCCAGTAATATTTAAGGCAATGGTTTTTTTAAAAACTATTTTTTGGCAGTGCATTAACAGTTGTTGAAATGTTATGTCACAAATGATGTGACATATTTGAGTGACATAATGTTGAGTGTCAATGACATAATGTAATTGACTTATTTCTTTTAATAAGGATAACAGAACAGGTACATCAGTCTGTGTTAGCACTCATTCTGCTTTTCATTTCTGAAAATCCTATCTGCATTCCATGCTGGTTGATTATACATAAAAGATAAAATGAAGATGATTCAGGCTCCGTAACGATCTCTTATATATAATTTTTTTAAATAAAATTGTTTGAGCATTATTTCCGGCATCATCGTATTTTCCATTGATTTCTATAGGAAACATTGTTTTGCATAACGAGTAAGCTTCTGGAATGAGTTATGCTCATTATGCGAGGTTCACTGTAATTATACAGCAAATTTTTGTGGTACAGTAGAACCCTGGGAATCCAAACTAATTGGAGCTGACCTTTGTTCGGATTCCAGGGAATTCGGATTATCCGACAAATTTGGTAAAACACTCTTGATATATCAAATACAGTAGAGCAGCAGTTCCCAACCTTTTTGATTGTGCGGACCACTTGTTGCTTAAAAAAATATGTTGAGCCCCACTAACTAAATATACAAGTAAAAAGTATAAACATATATATTTATACATATATTACAGTAATACCTCGTTACAACAATACTTTGGGGACCAAATAAAGACTATTATAGAGGGATGTATTGTTATATCGAGGGGCATTATAATTATGATATAAAAAAGTTAAATTTTGGTTGTTTTAATGTGGAAACAATACAACAATATACATTTTGCAAAAAAAAGCACACAAAAATCTGAAAATTCAGCTATACAATAAAATAGTTCACGTTCCTGAGAAACCCTTTTATCGAAAAAATCCAATATTTTCATTTGCCTATTCATTTTTTTTGAAATTGGTATCAAATTTTTGACAGATCTTTATTTATCTAATAGTTTAATACCCCCAGGCATGAAAGTGCAAGCTGTTCAAAAAAGCTGAACTCTACGTGAATACAAAATTCACCACAAAATCGATATATATACAAATGCAAAGACACAAGATGTTACTACTTAAAATACATATAGAAAAAGCAATTAAAAGTAGTATATATAAAATTTTACTTACTATTTTTTCTCTATTTGAACAGAATTTTGATTTTTAAATGCCATACAAGAGGTTCAAAGTTCCTTTTATTTTCTCAAAGTTGAACAACAACAGATAGTATCATAACAAAATTGCATACTTTTTAAAAATGAAGCAGTTTATTTAAGAGGGAAAAAAAATGACAAAAGTGCCTAAGAATATATATAATCATATGCAGTAGAAGATCTTTGTAACGCATAACTTGAAACCAGAGGTTGTGTGGTTTATAGATTTTTGTATAATACAGATCATTTTGCATATCTCTAAAATTACCTTAGTAAACATGGCTTATTATGCTTGTAACAAGTCATTAGATTACAATTTAAAATACAAATGATTTTGTCTCACAAAGATATACAATTTAATTATATTTAATTTTCACAGAAATTAATATTTCAATAAATTAGAAACAAGTACATTAACACTACAGTTAAAATTGTTCTCTATTTGTTGAACTCTGAAAATAATCAAAAGAACTTGACATATTATACAATTTTATGTTTTGAGAATTTTGAAATATTGTGCATTGAATAAATTCCTTTAGATACTGAAATTTTTTTGGTGCTACTTCAACATCTATTCTAGAACAGCTGTTGTATTCTGTATTTAAAATATAGGAAATGATTTCTTCATCTTATGTATGTTAATAATTTTAGGTTTATGATCTGTTGTTAAAAATTCCAACATACAATCTTCATGCATGTATACTAACTTATTTTGAATAATGTTTGAGTTCAGCAACTTAAAGATTGTTTAATAATTGCAATACCTTCTTTAAAAAGCATTAAATTAAGGACATAAATATGAAATCTCAAGTTTGGAATGCTTGGTTATAAATGGTATCAGAGCAAAGCTGGCAATTTACAGTTCCACTTATTTCGATCTTCTTGATCGAATCTCCTACTTTTACTGCTATCTCTTCCACGTTTGTATCGTTACCTTTCGCCGGCAGTTTAATTTTCATAGATTTATTCAACCACTCGAATTTAAATTTATTTTTTTCGTTCGCATCTAGGGAACAAACTTTATGTTCATCATTTAAGTTAATCTCCATTTTGGTTCTCGGTCACACTCACAAACGCTGATCTTCACAATTGACGAACGTTAACACTAAACATACAGCATCACACGTGCAATCCACCAAACACAAGACAAATGAAAGTAGTAGTAGAAGTTCTTTGCATAACAACCATTAGCATTCAACATCAGCGATAGTAGCTCACTGACGTGCGATTTCAACAGCAAGGCGTGGCCTACTCGTAGAGCGGTCGTCATTCGGCAATATGGGAGAAGTTCCGCCTTCCTCCATTACGCTGTGTGCCAATCACTTGAGGTGATAGATACGGCGCGTAAACCCCAGATAATGCATCTCTGTTTACTTTGTGACGGAGAAAAAATGGCGTTCGTTTCGGATTCAGCTGTAGCTTCCACCCCCCCACATTTTTCGGTCACAATTTCTCGACGGTTTTGCATCGATCTCAGAAACAGCCTGAAAGACATTCAAAAAAGCGGAAGTCTTTCATGCCTGTACTCCGTTGCGTGAATTGGCTATAAAAACTTTCCACGATGTGGAGGGGCACAGCATCACCGACAGGGGTGGCCTGTCTCCCCACTGGCGACACCCCGATTGAAGCCAATAAAGATTGCGATGTATCTGCATCATCACCATCCTCTTCATCATGATTTTCTATTCGCAGACGAAATGGGTTATCTTCTTCAGTAACTCCTTCAAAAACCATAAGATCATCATCCGCTGTTAAATATTCCCCCACTTTAATTCCAACATTTCGCCATTTTTTTCTCTTTAAGCTGAGTTAAGACTTTTGAAGTCTCAAAACACATTCTTCAGCCATCTGAAACATCGCCATTTTTGGAATTTTTGTCATTAATCAGTTTGCTTATCCTCCATGAAATATTGTTAGAGAGGGGAAAAAAATGGCATCAAGATTTTAAAAAAAAAAAAAAAACATTGTTGTACAGGGGTTTATTGCTATACAAAATATCATTATATTGAGGGGGGGTTAACATTATGTTCTATGCAAATTCACTGGGACCACAAAATTTTATTGCTGTAGAGGGATATATTATTGTTTTGGGAGTTTACTCTATATGAATATATATGCCAGTAATTGGTAAAGCTTACTGTAAAAAGAGTAAAAATACTTTGTTTTATAAAGCAAAAAACGAGTGAAGAATCTTGAAGCTCCCCTGACTTTGCCTCTTGACTAGCATTCCACGGCCCACTAATACTCTATCCATGCCCCACTAGTGGGCCACAGCCCATGGGTTGGGAACCGCTGCAGTAGAGTATTGAGTCTGGATGCTCTATGAAGGCATACAGAAGGAGCACATGACGATTCATATGGTACAGAGGAAAACAAGTTGAGGGTAAAAAGAAGATACCCGAGTTTGTTTCTACTAATTAAGGGGTTGTAATCATTCTTAAAGATCAATTCAAATACTTCTCTTGCGTTAGGAATAAACATTAGCTTTGTTTCTGATTCATAATTGTTATTTTTCGCGAATTTTTTGTAAAAATCTTCAGAAAATTTTAAAATGGTGTTTGGATTATCCAAAATTTCGGATTCCTGGGGTTCCGATTTTGGGGTTCTACTGCATATATTTTTATTACAAAAATTGGAGAGTCAGAAAATGAAGGAAAAGTACAATTTTCTGTTAATCCAATACCATTCCTTACAATCCCACTTCACATTGGGACCTATAGTTTAAAAATCCCTAGTCAGAATAATGTGCAAGGTCGCAGAAGAATATGTATTTTGAAAGTTTCATTCAAAAAAAGGTATCTGGTGATTACATGAATCAATCTTTTTGAGTTTTGAAACAGAGGCTCGAAATATGCAATTAAGCTTCAACCAAATATTGGGATGTTAATAAATCACTGTACCAGCAAACTATTCACAATAATTTAATACATGAGTCAATTTTTGTATTTAGATCTGTGACTTTCTTCATTTTGACCTCTGAAGCAACATTTGAAAAGAGTTCCTGTAAACTGTAATTTACAAATTATTCAACTTATCCTGTCTTGCAATGCAATTATCTATCAACAAAAAGATTCTTAAAGGAACATGCGATGATCTTGAAGATGAATATGTTCCAGAAATATTATAAATATTTTACTTTAATTACAACATAGAGTTAAATCCAATTCAAAGACATACCAAGCACAAATAGTTATATTATTTATAAGATGCTGGATATTACATGAAAGAGGAAGGCAATTTACTGTAATTGATAGAATGCAGGAATGCCATATAAAAAGGTACATGGAAAAATAACTGCATACCATTCATATTCAACATATTTTTCATAAAATGGAATACTAAACATACATTTTTAAATATCCACCAAATTAAATTGCAACACAAAAAGGTTCCTTGATGTCATTCTAATGAGATAATCTCTTAAATAAATGGCATAAATCTTAATATAGTACATTTCTTAACAAACACTTAACACATGAACTGAAGATTTAAGTATATAAATAATTGTTAACAACAGTTACTGTCAAGATTCCAACGAAGGTCACAGAGCAAAACATCAGGACCTTATAAAGGCCCATATCATTCCCTACTGTTCAGCACTTGTAAAGGAAAAATGATACAATTCTGTTTAGTCAAAGCCCAGAAAAAAAACCTGCTAGATGTTAGCAATAACTGACCAAAACTTAGTGATAACACTCATCACCAAATCTTACTAAATGGAATGGTGTCAACCTTCAAGCTTGGCAAAGATTTGAGCCCTGTTAATGAATAGTACCAGAAAAATGATTGAGAAAAGACATTATCATTTGAAACATTTAACTGAAAATAACTAAACAATAAATCAATTTTAATAATTATTTCATTTTCAAATTTTAAGAGAATGGAAATTTTATTCAGAAACTATTTTTTTTTCTATATTTATCTTTTCTTTCTTGATTTTTATCTTTTTTTTTGAGGGCCAAGAGAGAAAGGTTAAGCTTTTGTGTAAAATAATAAAACAATACCTCTATAACATTTTCCCATCATCTACAACCCGTTTTGTTAATCCTCTCAAATTTCCATAGCATTTTTATCTTCTAAATGATTTCCTATGATTTACACATCCCCCGATTTAAAATTACCATTCCTCTGGTCCTTTGAAAAGTGGAAAAGAGGGATAAATACTGTAATAGATTTTAAAACATAAATTATAAAGAGTTACCTCTGTCTGAAACATGAAAAAAACTGCACAAGAAAATCCTCAGTTTCTAAAATTTCTTTTGGAAGTTTGCTTAGGAATGGCAATAAGCATGGAAAGAGAACACGGGCATTGCCTTTACCACCTTCTTTCAACAGGATCCAAAGTTGTGGAAGAGCAACTTTATAGACATCTATTTCTTGCCAACAATTCTGGAAGGGCAAACATATATTTGATATAGAACTTATAATAATAATGGTGAATCATGCAATTAAAAGCCAATATATTTGCATGAAAAAAATATAGAGCAAAATTATTATTTTAATAGAAATACTGAAGTAGTGCCTGTTTTAGGTCTGAAAAATGAGATTCATCAAAATTTGGAAGTTGATTTTTTGAAGATTATAATTCTATGCTTTGTATACGAGGCAGCAAAAAATAATAGAATAGATTAAAAAAAGCCCCAGAGAGGAAATTCATTGTTGAAACTGCTCCTCAGTTTCTTACATCTTTGTAAAAATGCAAGTTATTGATCTTTTCCATATTTTTGTGGACCAGCAAATCTTTAGAAAGTCAAATTGCTTTAGCTGAAAATAAGAAACTTCCCAGGCATTCCTGTATGGTGACAGATGAACTGGTACCAACTGCACTGACTGAAGTCAGCCAAGCTATGGTAGGAAACACTTCCAATGCAGAAAATTATGCCTTCACTGGAGTTCATTATCTATTTGACCAGGATATAGGTGCTGGTAAGGAAACAATCTAAGTCATTAATTGATGATTCATTATATTAGTTTAGTTTATTATTTAGCAACATGATTTTTCCACTGTGATTTTTTTTATACAGGATGAGTCAAAATGAATGCTCTAATTCGACACCTTTATTGTGCAAAAGGTGGTAGCTGTATTTATTTGAAAGATCAATACATGAAGAGGTAAAGTGTTCAGGTTTTAATGGAGTCTACAAGCTAATAACTAACAATGCAAGTTATTAATACTAACATTGACAGAGACATGCTACGGAAAATGTGGCAACAATTGCATAACAGACTTGATGCATGCAGAGCAACAAAAGGAGTGCCTTTTGAACATCTGTAATGCTTGCAGTCAAAACTTGAATACATAACTTACTGAAGTATATATCTTTCAAACACAGTAAAGCACTGTTTATACATGTTTCAAGGGACTGATGCAAAATGATGTATAAATGAAAAGACATATAATCAAAATTTTAATAAACAACTTTGATTGTTACTAATTTAATGCTGCTAATCCAAATTCATTTAAAAGTAACATTTTCAATGCTTTTTTTTTAAAGATAGTATTGAAAACAAAAACTAAATTTTAAATTAAACATTTATCATAAAAGTGAGAAAAATCATACCTTTATTGCATATCTTGAAATATTGTTTATATATGTCTTATAAAATTCATGAGCATTACAAATAGGTATTTAACTTTAAAAAATCTTTAGTCTTCATTTGATGCATTGATTGTCTGTGAGTACTAAGTACAGCATTATGATTCAAATTAAGTTAATTCAATATTTTTATCAGTAGTGTTTTGACAAACAAAATAAGTTCAAAGTTTTTCAATTGCGCCTTTACAGGAATATGGAATAACTTCCTCACATTCTTCTTTACTATCACTTAAATTAGCACTAGGCAATTTGCCTTCTATTAATTCACAAATTGTGAATAATTCCGAAGTCATGACAAATCACAGTTCACCGAAAGAGGGGAAATTTTTCAAAGTGGGAAAATGACGCATAAAGCGAAGTTTGAATCATATAAACCAAGTACTTTACCAATTGCAATGGTTAGGAGTGAATTGGGACACATAAATGAGAAATATATAAACAATGCTTTATTGTCAATACAGCTATTATCTATTACAAAGTAAAGTTCCAAAATCAAAGCAATCATTTGCACTCATCATTCATTACTAGAAAATCACCCATCATGGTATGACGGGTGCAAATTGCCTCTTCAATCGAGAGATTTCCCGTCAAATTTGACGTGTTTAAATAGATATATATGTGAGATAAATTTTTAACATTGATTAAAAACAAATAAAATAAACATACAATTTATGACAAGAAATATTTTTTTTATTTACATATTATTTAAATATTTCTATATTCAAAAAACCTATTTGTAAACAACATTCCGTGTGAAGTATTTTTCGTTGTTTAACAATTTTATTATAATTCAATAACCAAGAAATTCTAATAATCAGATGCATCATGGCATACAAACTATATCATGCGCATGATATACCACTGACATAGTTTACTACTTTCTCTTAAAAAACGGAAATTAATTTGAAATATATGATTAATATAAATTAAAATTTCTCAGGAATTATTGATCATAGCGAGAAATTTTATATCAATCAAAAGCAAATTTTATTTCACTATCTTAGAGCTATTAAATTTGAAATTAGAATGACAATTACTCTTTTAAATTTAAAATTACTAAGATTTAGGTTCTCTAACAATGAAATAATGCTGTTCAACGTCTCACAGTGCTATGGCATGAGTTTTATTGTTGGTGACGTCAGAGCATTACCGAGAGATCTGGGCTATTATATTAGTAATTTTGCTTTATATATTATTTAGTATAAATGATGCACATTTTTTGTAGCTGTCAGATGTTAATAACAAGTTATCAGTTTTCTAATTAAAAATTATGCTTCTTTAATAATCATTTAAAAATTTAAACTTAATTAAAAACCAAGGGAAAAATTAAACTAAATTTTTCACAATCAATAACGAATATTTCTTAATTTTTTCACATCTGGTAGGAACATGTGGTCTCATGTTTATATCAGATGTTAAAAGAATTAAGTTTTTCCCTTCTTATATAAAACTTCAAAAAATTGAGATAAGTGGTGTTGCTTGTTAAGCGACGATATATATATAATTTTGACACTTTTTGGAAATAACATTGGTAACTATTACCTAAAGAAAACCTACCTACACCATCCTACACCATCTTAACATCAAAATAATTATCTACTCAATAAAAATGCCAATTTGACTGCTGTGCTATTTCTATCTGACTTCCACAATATTTAAAAAATTGTAATATTAATTTTAAAAATATTTAATTATGGCCAAAAGAACAAGTACACAAATAAATGCATTTAATGTTTTCACCGGTAAAATAAAAAGCTATGTATACAATCTTTTTTTGGATAATGGTAGCAATATGAAGGCAAAAAAATGAAATAATTACAAATGCATATAGTATTTTAATTCAGTCTAAATGACTTATTCAGGCATGGGATTGCAAAAAAATGAAAAAAGAGGAAAGGGGCACGAAACAAAAAAAAATAAATTATTTAATAAAACGTGTGAACAAGACAATGATGAAAAGACAAGTGGAAAAAGACAAAAAAGCAGAAAACTGCAGCTCAGTGGAAGAATCCCATGCCTGCTTATTACTCTCAGTAAATACGTCTCATTTTGTTTCATAGCATAGTGAAGAAAACTGAATATGGGTTTAGGAAACGTTCCTCTTCCTAATGACAGATTTGGTCACTTAAATAGACTGATATATAAAATTATGTATATTATATATGTTATTACATACAAAATATAAATGATAAAAATCTTAAATTTTAGCGAAAGAACCATATATTGAATTTCAACTACCCAGCTCATTACAATTTTCAGATTTTGTTTTCATATAGACAAGGACATATATAATGCTATCCATGCCTATTCCTATAATGATTACAGTTATTGAATGGTAGAAGTACATAAAGACAAACATAATTTCAAAAACGGTTTCTTTAAACACAGACAGGTTTAAATCATGGAAATTCATCAAATTCTGAGAGTTTTTGTTGATAATAATATTAATAGATAGAGTATACTTCATACATAAGAAAATAAAAAGAATATATGTGAGCAAAGGAGCATTTCAGAAAAAAAAACATTATAAATTTCTGATTGACTTTCAATTAAAAATGCAAGAAGTTTCTTAATATTTTACACAATTCCAAACCCATAATATTTCATGACATTATATAAAAAAATAACTATACCTCAAAATTGATAACTACGCTAAGTGCCGATTCCCAGACGGCCGGAGCAACGCTGGGATCACTTTCTGACAGACAACTGAAAACTGTAGTAGCCAATTTCTTTTCCATTTCCTTGAAAAGATCAGGTCTTTGCTGACACATGGAACTAATTAATGCATACCAAGCTCCACGAATCTAAAAAGAAAATAAATTTCATAAAAACAGTTTCTAAAAACACACTTTTATTAATTTACTAAAAAATAGAATTTGGTTTTTTAGTTTAATTATTGTCCACATTTTAGTTTTTAATTTATAATTCAGAATTTTAATTTATAATACAGAATCCTTAAATATAAATTTTTCTCAAATTCACTACCAGGTAGCACTTCTTATATAGAATTAAATTAAATTAATCAATGAACTGATAATCAAATTCGGAAAATATTAAAACAATGTACCTACTGTCAAGGAGAATATAAAAAATGTACATAAGTTCAAAACTCTAGTATATCAGGTGGTGATAGAAAAATCAATCACAAAATCCCATCTTACAAACATGAAACAAGTTAAATAAAATTGCATAATTATGCCTTTGATATTAAAGATATAAGTTGCTTCAAAGAGTTTTCCAAAATTTTGATTACTACAAATCATTCAAATAATTCTTAGAAGCTTTTTTCTTCTGTAGAAGAAAATAAATAAAATAAACAGAATGCTGAAAAATCAGACAATACATCCTTTACAATCTCAGCAGGATTCATTGCACAGAAAAGAATCTGCCCCTTTTTTGTAAAAGGAAGGGAAAAGAATCAACAAGTTATAGCGTATTATTCTAAATAATTCATAAACAGAAAATGATACAAATTTATAATTATAAAAAGTAAATATTTTAAGGTTAAAAAATAATAACAATTTAGTTAATATATTTTGAAGACAGAGTGCAATATAATGAAGTGTGAAATCTTACTGATGGTTCTTTACTTTTGGCATATTTCCAAAATTTATTCTCAGCAACAATAGAATAAAAAGAATCATGAACATTTGATAGTTCATTTTTTGGTACAAGAGACAAGATAAGTTTCAATGCTTGCAATGTAGCAGATATGACTAAAATGTATTTATTTTCTATGTCTTCAGCAGTGGCAACACTAGAAAAAAAAAGAGCATTTATCAATACTAACTCTAGGGGGGAAAAAAGAACAAAAACTTTATTTTCGTAACAGATAATTAACAAAGTATTAAAAAGAAAATACTTTGGAGAATATATCTTAATATAAATAAAAGTCATTGTGGGTATGTGGGTGGGTATGTATGTGGCTATGTTCCACATCTCCTCCTAAACCAATGGACGGTTTTCAACCAAATTTTGTACACTTATTATTTAAGAGAAGGAGAAGACACTTATGAACTTTTCCAAGTCCCAAAGTTAATTAGAAAATAACCGAAATCGTTTTTCCGCCGTAACTTCGGAGCAAACTGTCCGACAAAAAATATTTTTATACCATCTTAAAGTTCAAATTTTTACCTTTTCAATGATACTAATTTTATTTCTCTGACATTTTCCCTTCGATTGTTATTAATTTTTAAAAGTTCCAAAACTTTAAAATGCGTGCAGACGATTTTGAAATAACGAATATTTATAGCTACTCCGTTGCTAGGCAACGGTTAGACTTTGAACTAATTCACCTTTATTTCCAGCTTGGCGCTTGATACAGTTGCCAAATAGATTTGGCGATTGCTTAAATCGGAAGGTTACCGGAAAACGGTCTATGAATCCAAAATAAACAAACCAGGATCGTCCATTGACGTATATGATATGGTTGTCAGAGTTTTTATAATAGGAAGGTATATTTTGTCTTATGTATTCTTTTAAACAGTAGAAGCAGATGACATATAGCATGGTGGATGATATATTCCAAAGAGCAGATGATACCATTGAGTACAATGATGTAATTTACAGTAACAGAGAATTAAATTAGTCGTCCAATTATGTATTATCAACCGTCAGAACTTTTGACTTCCCCTTTCTATATATAACGAAACATTTACATTCGTAAATTTAAAAAAAGTAGCAATTCAAATTCTTTGCGCACGAAGTCGCGGGTAACAGCTAGTTTCTTAAATAAACCTAGGAAAATTCCAAAATTGTTCAGAAAATTTTTCATTAATAAAGTTTTACATAACTCAAGTGTAAGAAATAATTAAATAGTGAAGTATTACAAAAGAACCCAAAATAACAGAATATTTCAGCTTTTACAAGAATGTTTATCATACAGTTCTAAAACAATAAAAATCCTTGGAAGGTTATGAGTATGCAGAGATTCAAGTGACTGTAGGACTCATAAATGAAGCTGTATATATTATGTAGCTGTTTGCAGAATCTTATAAATAAATAAAAAAAATATGGTAAAAGCTTTTATTCATGCGAAAAAATGAAAGCAAAAGTTGAAAATAATTTTCTGATTACAATAAAATGCATGGTTCGAATAAAAGCGTGGGCACCTTATATTTTGTGTATATTTCCTTAAACAATGGAATATTCCTAGAAGGTAACTTCAACTTTTGGATTCATTTTTTTCACATGAATAAAAGCTTATACCTTAAATGTTATTTATTTTATTTTCTACTTTTTACTGACAGCTGACACGAATACAAACAACATGTTAGGCATAGTAAACCAAATGAAATATTAGTTGAGAATATTACATATTACAAATTTGAAGAAAGTGCGACACAGACCGAGAGACAAAACAAGACTCATTTCCCCAATCTGACCTTTGTCCCTCAAGCCGCTCAGAAATGGGGATGATTCACAGGCTGCGCCCCCTTCTATTGTGCGTCGTCCAGTGGTGTTGTTACAACCCTACGTAACGTGAGGTTACCACCTTCCAACCTTTATCGCCCAAACATAGGGCTAAAATTTTAATATCATTTTGTTAGGTTTAAAATAGGTATAGATTGCAAATTTTTTTGCATAATATTGTATTGTCTCCAGAAACCCACCGCTGTGCTAAATTTCAAAGCTCTCGCTCAATTGGAAGTGGGTAAGAAATCAATCTCAAGCTGAATAAAGTTTATAAAAGATATGAATAAGGATTTAAAAGAATTATCACTGGCAAGCGAGATATTTGAGCATTAAATATGTTTACATTTTACTTTGAAATATCTTTTACTGTTCTTGGTGGTTACAAAAAACTAACCAGGTGATATCAACTATGCATTTTTATAGTATTTCAAGAAATGAGCCAAAGTAACTACGAAGAATGCAGCAATTTTAGTTGCTTAAAATATCTGCCTCTGTCTTTGATATCACTTTGGTGATTGAGAGGATTATATGTAATTAATATGATGAATGAAATCAGTCATTACAAAAATAAATAATTTAATAATGAACAAGCAATACTACAAGCACGCATCTGCTAGTGTGCAGTATTGTATTACTAACATACAACAGGGATTTCCCGGCAGAGGTAAACAGAATATTCTGAGAGTGGAAGTTGAAACAGTAGAGAGGTAGCACTTTTGATTTACATTAATATAGATGCCACTACGGTCACTACATCAACAAAATTGTATGAAAGAATACATAGTATTTGCATGTGCAATGGTGGTTTCTTTTAAGATTTAAATTGAATTAAGTTTGAAAGCGTATAGTGTTAATTAAGTTTGAATTTGTGTATAGTGTGTGACAGCATAAGGGGGTAAAATCAGTTGAATTTATTTGCATACAAAGTTTTCTTTCCTCCTCTTTGGCAGGAGATTTTATTTTCTCTGATGACTCATAGCATCAGTTCAACTCTTCTGTTTCTGAAGAGTTTGTACTAGCATTGTAGTTAAGATAGCACATTTCTCTTGTGGATGCAATTGTAAGATATCAGTGTTTTCCTACTGAAAGAAAAAGAGAACTGCTCAATATCTCCAACAGGTGACATTATCTAATATTGAACTTAGAATTCTAACCTTCATTATTATTCACTCTACTCCCTGTTCTCTATCTGTGTTGTTATCTTGTGCTTGTAATAAATGTTGCCTTTATATTTAAAGCAGTACCATGGTGTCTACATACATTTTGATTATATTTTTCATAGACAATGCCTGCTGTTTGAGAAGTGTATTTGTGCATTGAAAATGAAGGTATGTGAAACATTTTCACTAATACCTATTCAAAGTACTTTATCAAAAATAAGTTTGTCAATCAGCTACTACATCTGCTAACTCACCATTTTGATTTTATTTTTTTAAACATACTGTAATTTAGATATTTTAATTCAATCTGGTTTTGTTAACGCATTAATCCACAACTTAATTTAAAGCATAGATCTAACTAAAATTCTTTTAAATTGCATTAAAAACTCTAAGATTAATATAACTGCAAAGCAAAATTTCATTTGGCAGTTTCCTTTTGTTGCTCTTTGATTGGAAATCAATTACTTAAAAAGAAAACGTTTTTATAGATATATTTTAAAATAATTTTTTTAAAAAATACAGTAAAATATCAAAATGAAGGACCTTTGACTACAAAATCTGGCTAATGGGTGGTATACCCCATTTCAAATCTGTTTAGGAGTTCAAGAATACATACTGACTGAATATATTAAACAAAAACAAAAAAAAGGTGACCAGTTTTCACATGCATGTGAAATGTAACTGTCCAATAAATAGGAAAATAAATTAAGAAGTTAATCTATCTGTAAAAATTTGTCAAATTCTTAAAGTTGAAGGTTTACTAAATACAATGTCTTCCTTTGCTTTTTATTGCTCACAACATCAGAGGTGTGTTGCAATTATCTAAAATATTGCTCTACTATAATTATCTAATTGCTCTGAATTCTTGGATAGTGTGGAGGATCGATTGTCTTATCCATAAATAAGTGTATTAATAAGAATCCATCAGAAGGTTTTAGAAGGATCACTCGATTAAATTATATCAAAAATATATCCTTTATTCTTCAACGATCAACAACGCGCCTTGTCGCTGGGTGGGACTCTGGTTAGTTCCTACCGTGCTCTCTGAGACAGGAAATACGTCGGCGAGTTCGCCTTACGTGATTGGTTGAATGGCGGAGTGATAAGATACGTCACTCGTTTGCGCCTCTCTGTGAGTGAACAGGAGAGGAGTGCTACAATAGCATCAAATTTTTCTCAAAGATAATAAAGATAACTTTGGGAAAAAAATGATCATCCAGTTTGAGTGCAGAAATTCAAATAATCTATACTGATATTAAACATTTATATTAAAAGCCCTTAATGAAAAGGAAAATTAAAAATGTATGCTACTGAATTTTAAATTAAAAAGGGAACGGGGATTTTTAAAATTAATATGCATCAAAGTTCTTCTTGGAAATATCAGAGATCAAATTATATACTTCTTTTTGAGGTTAGTACAATTTAGAGTTTTGACATACCAGAAAGATAGAATTATGTTTTGTGGAACTGAAAATAGTATTATGCAAAGAACATAAAGTGAAGTAATGTTACCTTGGATCACTCATAGTTTTTGCAGTCTGCTCAAAGAGGTTATCTTTAAAGTACTGGGGAGAAAAAGAATTCTATCAGTTTTACAAAACATTAATTTACTTATCTTTACTATCTAATATACATCTGAAAATGTTTAACAGATATATGTTAAGAGTACATTAATAAACACAATTATAATAAAAGTATATAGCTTTATAGTTGTAGCACTATTTTCCAAAATAAACTCAGACACAGTGTCAAAATTGTGGTAACAAGTAAGATCATGTTTCATTATAAATCTGCATAATATCATGAATATAATAAATGCACAAATATAATAGATGTTTTACTCAAAATTAAAATACAGAAAAACTCTGTAAAATACAACTGCTATCATAAATTAATAATTTGTTATAGAATAAAGAGTATCAAAATATTTAACTGTATATAATGATTTAAATGTTTAATTTCACAAATTTTTCTACTTGGTTAAAAAGGAAAAACTGATTTATAAATGCTAACATAAATGAATACCATTTAAGACAAAAAAGAAAGCCAATTAATTTATTTAGATAGCTAATGAGCTAATAAAAAATGTAAAGCTTCTAGATGGTGAAATATGAAACAGTTATATGCTTTTTAATATCTACCTTATTTTTGTTAACAATTTGTTCATGCTATTAGTATATTTTATTTAACAATAAGTGCATTTTCTTGTAATAATGCACTTAATGTTAATAAGTAAACTTATTGTGCAATTATAAATTGTCTTGTAAAATTGTCTACTAATTAAAAACCTTACACACAGTAAAATAACAAAACTCAGATTTCATGAATCTGTAATGAATCATACAGAATAATTTAGGTAATTAAAAGAAAAACTTAATAGAAAAGTCAGAAATAAACACTTACCAAAAATATTTCATTTTTACAAAAGATGACAGCTTCCGATTGTTTGTTTGTAGGAAATGTGGTAGAAAAAACAGCTTGAGCTGCACTGGATGAAGGTGCATACAAATCACATTGCCCCAACAACCACACACCCATGATATTCTTTAGATATGGGGCCATTTCTCGCTTCACTTTGGATAAAAGTTTCCCATTTGATTGATGAGTAGCTTCTCTAATACGCCTATCAGAATCCTGTAATATTAAAAACATTTGTGAGATACCTGCTTGGAAAAGGATTTCTTACTAAGTCTCTAAAAAAATCATAACTGAATAGATTCCATGTCATGATTTTTGAAATCATTTTAAGGCTCATAGTTAAGTAATTTCTAAATTGCAAAAAGCAGCAGAAAAAACATTAAAATTTTATATAATTAAAATGCATTCAAAACATTTCAAACTCCTATATTTACATAATTTAAGTTCTATGAAAATGCCAGATATTGAGTTCCGAGCCAAGAGTTCTGGAGCACTTAACTAAAAGATTTCTAAAAGCTCCGAAGTGCCTGTGCCATGGGTCGATCCAGGCGAAAATTTGGGCTGTTTTGTGGCCCCTTCACAAAATACCATTTCATTAAAACGGCCCTTTCACAAAATTGACCCTTTTTTTTTTAATCTGACTTCTTTTTTAAAAGTCTTTGAATGAGGCATTTGCATGAAATATATATACAAGTATTTTTTTTTCAGTATTATATCAAATTACTGCATATATTTGGTTCAATGAAACACTTTAGATATTAAACATAAAATATAGAAATGTGACTGCTAAAATTGAAGGTTTTACATGATAAAAAAAAAATCACAAAAATGGGGCCCCTAAAAAAAATCTGGATTGACTCCTGTGTGCTGCACACTTTGTCTGATGTATCTATTCCTTTTACCTGAATCACTGACAAATAACACCCTATAGCAGCCCAACTTTGCCTTTGTGACTCCATGTTTCATTGAAAAATGACTCGTTTCTGTATGTCTGACCTACCCTTGAATTTTTTCCCCATTATTTTAAAATCACCTTGTATTTATAATAACACAGGCCTGCAAAAAATAGTTTTGGGAAATTGTTTGTTCTGATAACTAATTCTTATAATATTTTCAGTGCTAATTTCAAAAATGAAATCCATTTTTTTCTGTCACGTAAGGTTCTTTCACAAAACAATTTCATATTTTAGGGGAGATAGCAAAAATCAAAATGTTGCGAAATTTTACTTTTTGTGTTTCATCACCTCATATATACATATTTTACAATCATATCATAACTCTGCTAAGATTTAAATGAAAGAAGACTTTAATTTAAGATAATCTGGTGAACTAACACATCCTTTGGAAGCCATTTCTCTTAACCGTATTACAAAAAAAAGTTTTAAAAAAACTAACTAAAAGTAAAAATTTTACTCTCTAAAAGTTAAAAAAAAAAAGTCAAACTTAAAAAAAATTTGCAGAACAAACTATTATATAAAATCTTTCATATAAATAATATTACATAGATACATTTCATATAAATAATATTACACATATTCATTACATATAATACATACTAATAATATTACATTGCTACAAATATACAAAATTCATATACATTAGATATATGATTTGTGATAAAACTGTATGTGATGGAATTTTTTAATTATTTTTCCAGCAATCAGCATCCCCAAAACTATAAAAAAACACTAATCAATTTAAAGACATTTTTTTCATTACAGATCTATGTAATTATTGGTGTATGCTCGGAGCAATGCCGATGAATGGAGATGGTGCCACTACCAATGTCTAACTTTTCAATGTAGAACGTAGGAGAGAGAGAGAACTTCAATATTCAGTGTAGCTGATCTTATGTGTAAGCTAGCAGTAGTTTAGCTGCGTGCATTGGATATTCTCAGATCTTAAAACATGGAAGATTATAAAAACTAGAACCAGTCTAGCTGTGTTCCTCTAGTAGGATTATGCATGTGAAATAATAAAGAACTTTTACAATCTGCAAAGAGACATTATTGGAGATTAACAAAAGCTTAGAAAATTAAAAATAACATATTAAAATGCATTATTCCTACCAATGCCAATTTATTAAATAATCTTGGCCAGAAGGGCAGCACATTCTTCACTACATCTACCTCTTTTTCAACACAATGTTCTCCAAATTCTTGTACAGCCTGCAATGCAATGCATTTCAATAAGAAATTTATTAAGTCAAGAATAAGAAATTTATTATATTTAGAAACAAAAAATAATCTTACTTAAACAGTAACAGAAAAACTGCTTTATTTATTTTTTTAAATTTTAAATCTGTATAAATAAAAAGTTTAAATACATGTATCCTTATAACTTAAAACCATTCATTGTATTATTTAGGATAAATAGGGAAATCCAAATGCATGGGTACAATTTTTAAGGGATGGTAGAGTACATTATAAGAAGCACTTTTGGTATAGGAATATATGGACACAAGATACCCAAAGAGGCACAATGACAACAAACAGACATAAAATGTTACCTTACAACATCGTTTACAAAAGTTTCATCACAGTAATTCTTACAATTATCACTCAAAATTGTATACACCAATAGTTAATGAAAGCCTGGAAGTGTTGATAGAATGCTTGTGAAATGGATAAACTGCTTTATTATAGCATCGTTGAAAAGTGCTTCTTCGCGAGGAGTTATACAATAGCTCAAATTTGTGTCCACCAACAGTAATTGCTGTCACTGATGGTATTCTCCAATTCTTAAAGCACAACAGAGTAAGTAGCACCCAGAATCAATGCACACTGAAATGGTTGCTTACAATAATAAATTAGGTAGGTTCATTCATGCAGTGAAAGTTCATAAACAGAGGCATGCATAAGACATTCAGAGTCCTTTAAAAGTTTATTAGAAATGTATTTCTTCTACTCAAAAACTAAATGCTTTAATTCAAATCAGACACTCTGCTTGAGTTAAGCTAAAAATAAAATCATCCTAAATATGCATGCTTACATCCACGATATAAGGGTTCAGGTTCAATCATTTTTCTCACTTTGAAATCATTGTATGAAATTGGAAAATATATGGGGACACTGTTGGTTAAACTGCAAGAAATCTAGGATCCAGACTTATATTTTTGATTAACTCTAAATGTGTCAAAACACAAATATTGTGAAATGTCTAACAATACAAGATTGGAAGCCTTGATGGAATGCTTGGCATATATTTTTGGACAGATTCCATTGGTTATCTCATGTCTCGAATATTCCATGAAGCTGCATGATTGCAAGAAACACTTATTATCTTTGAAATTTTGTGCCAATCACAACAATGATGCTGTGAAGAAACAGTTGCTAATGATTCTGTAAGGAAACAATTTATTGTTACGAAGTTGCAGTTGTTTCCTTGACATATTAATCTTAACACAAGAAAGAGAGTTTCACTGGGGGTCAAGCAATGAACTCTTGGCGACAAAAGGAATCTTCCAAGAAATTCATGAACTGCGGGCATGTCTCTACTAGGAGAGGGAGATATCAAGAACCTTCTGGAGATTACTATGTGATGTCACTTCCTGTTGGAAAAGGTATAAAAGCAAGCTCTCAAATCAAGAGCGAGTCAGTTGGAGTTTGGCCAGCAGGGAAGATGGTGAACTGATAGACACTGAATGCTACTGAAAGTCCTGTTTCCGAGATTTATTAGTGATCTGCTATCTGCCTGTGTTGCAAATTTATACAAGTGTTGTTTTGTTACCTGTGCTATGTTCGTTTTCCTAGAATATTTGTGAAATAAAGAGCTTTATTTTTATTTTTTTATCCTGCTTGTTGGACCGCATTCACATACATCCACCAGATGATTTTTGTAACATTATATTTCCTGTCAGATGTATTGCTTATCTTTGTGCCTTGATGGGGCACTTAAGTCCTTAATCCTATACAAAACATGTTTGTTATAATATACTCTATTAATCGGCGATGTTTTGCCCATACTCATGCACCCTGTAGAGAATTACTTAAATTATGTCAACATGAAATTCAATATTGGAATACCTTTTGCCTAAAGTCTGATGTCAAAAAGATAAGCTTTATAACACATCACAGTTGAAACAAACCATTATTTTATGAAAACATAAAAAATATCACTCGCACTGTAATAATTGATGACTCAAGTTGTCAGAGCGGGAAAAAAAGTAAGTGATTTTTTATTAACCCCAGTTTAATAGTCCTGAATAGGATCTCAATATATTTCTATCTGAACATGATTTAGTTTTAAACTATTAATATTTAATGAAATAAAATTCTATATTTAAAACAAAAATTTGTTAGATTCCATGAAGCTCTTTCTATAGTCCTAAGATGCCAAGAAACATGTATGATGTTATCTAGCAATGATGCTCTTGTTTGCAGTTTTCTATCAACTGTCAATTAAAGTTGACATTTAGTAAAATAAATATATTATATATCACGGCTGTTATACCAAAATGTTGCAAGTCAAAAACCGCACACAGCAAAACATATGCAAATTTGAGGTAACAGCTGGAACCACTAATAACATATGGCATTTAGTGACAATATGTAGCAATCACATATCACATACAACAATTTGAGAGCAGCTGTAACTAACCCAAACAAGTGCTTTGCTTCTATAAAATGTTTTGGCAAATTTGACATAAGACATTCTGATATAACAGTGACCCCCATGGCAGAATCGAGGCGACACGGTGACAATGTCGCAGAATGGCAAAGGTTTCCTGAAGAAAGATTTTGGAAACAAATTATATTTTTCAGATAATTAACATATTCACGTAAAAATGCCAAGATCATTCTGCAAAACTAGTTTCGTTTTCTGCAGACGATGAATCACTTTCAAACAGTAGGGGCAGTTCAGGTACAAAGAGAAAATGCTCCTCTAACTTCAAAAACTTAAAACTAAATATTTTATTTATAAATTACTCTTAGATTTGTCCATTCGTAAATTCTTACTTTACAGAATATTCTTGCAGAAAGATTCTGCTACAGTTGAAAGATCAAAAGAGAAAAAGTTTAATTTACACAAACACATTCATGCATTTAATTTAATTTCAACTTTTATTCATTTGTATTAACATCTAGGTATCAACATATTTTGATATAATCATAAGCTGTGAAAGTAATATTTATTTTTAAATATATCACTAATAACATAAAAAACTTTATCCTACTTTTAGCCTAGTTACTGCATCTCTTTTTAACATTTTTCTCATAACCATTCGAAAATCTGAATCGACAGAGCTATCTGCTGCTTCTGTGGCATGCTGGCCAGTAACAGGAACATAGCTGGCTGTGTCTTTATCCAGAGCATCAAAACCTACGAATCCTGTCAAAGGTTGTCCACTCACACCAAGAAGTTCAGCACTGTGGCCACTACTTGATGGCTAAATTTGAAAAAGAAAAATACATACAGATTTATAATATAAAGAGTTCACAAGTTTGTTTACAATTCAAAAATAATTGAAAAGGCAATTGAATTAGAAAAAGAAATTTAATATTCTTGAGATTTATGACATTATTAAAACATAAGCTTCATTTTAGATAATGGTGCTACAAAATCCATGATACCTCATTAAAATGGGGTTTTTTTTACTGAGAAAGTGTTTTCTCCCAGTTCAAATTAGTGAAATAAGATATCTGTCATTCTTTGAGATAGTATGCAGGGTTTACAATATTCTGTCTTTTCTCTCATTATGAATACACTTCTCCATCGTACTTGTCATATCATTGAACAAGTTATGCAATCTATTAGGTGATTTTAGACCTAACAAATTAATATTCTTATGTATGCTTTTGTAGCACAGAATTTGTACCAGTCTATATGCAGAAGTAAACAATCTGCTGGTACAGCATCTATAACACCTCTAAGGAAAACAAAAGGTTTTAATAGAACACACTCCTTCATTAGTCAATTATTCAGAAATTATCATACTCATAACTTATATACATACGTATGTGAATATAATAAACCAGACAAACAAAATTAATTACTCTAACACAAACACATATTGAATTAAAGAATACTATCATATGTTAACATACAAATGAATAGAAACATAAACCAAACAATACTGCTTACTCGAGTATTGCCTTTCGTTCGATTTGCTTTATTAGATTTCCCCATTTCCAAAAAAAATTCTTCGGTAATAAATTTCTGTTAACAACAGCCCAAAGCAATCAGTATTTTCGGAACCAAACCACGATGTTAGCGTTTCACTCAAGAGGTGGCAGAAAAAGAAATAAACAAACTTCAGTTTGTTTTGAAATATCTCATGTTACGTCACACACAAAATGATAAATGAGGGAAAGATTTATTCAAATTAATTTAATGTATTTTAAACTTTGTGGATGATTGTAAACGTGATATCTAAATACAAAAAATTGTTTTAGTTATAATAAAGTGTTAGTTAAAGTAAATTTAGGAATTTTCCATTAATTATGTCTACACAGTATTCGCATTAATTTAATGCCAAAAATGTTGAAGAGTCAAGTTGAAGAGTGTTTATACTAGCTTATTTTAAATTAAAAATCAGAAAATTATTCTATTTTTTTTAAAATGTAAAGATAAAATGATTTTGAAGTTGAGCCGTTCTTTCTACTAAATCAAAATTTTGAGTTCCCTGAAGTGGCAACGTTTTACTGAGTTTTGTTTTGTACACATACGTCATTTTACGATGATGATGAGTTGTGGACATTCCAAAGCAGACCGGTATCGTCATGTTATGATGTGATTTTGTCATTTTTTATTCACTTTGTTCTCATTACTTTGTACCCGAGAAATATATTGTTTCCCTCGTTGTATTAAGGCTATTAAAGAACAGATAAAATGAAAATAGCTATTTTGCACCCTGATCTTGGTATCGGCGGTGCGGAACGTCTGATAGTTGATGCAGCTCTCGCTTTAAAATCTGAGGGTCACGAAATTTGCATTTTCACTAATCATCATGATGCCGATCACTGCTTTTCTGAAACTAAAGATGGTTCGTTAGATACCGTGGTTATAGGAGATTGGCTTCCTCGGACAATTTGTGGCAGATTTATAGCTCTATGTGCTTATATACGAATGATATATGCAGCAATTATTCTTGTGTTTTTCGGTGATAATAAACCAGACTTGTATATCTGTGATCAAGTTTCGGTCTGCATACCTTTTTTAAAAATGAAGAAAGCTAAAGTGTTATTTTATTGTCATTTTCCGGATCAACTTTTGACTGAAAGAAAGCACTGGTTGAAAAGAATTTACCGACTACCTTTGGATTGGTTGGAGGAAAAAACAACAGGAATGGCAGATGTTGTTTTAGTAAATAGTAATTTTACAGGTAAGGGTCTGCTTGACAAAAATCTTCCAATTTAAGAATTTCGAAATATAGTTGTGCCAATTCAGTCTCATGTGATACACACATATCATACCAGTTTTGATTGCTTTAATTTCTTTTGGTACACCTAAATTTTCTTTGATACTATAGTTCTAATTCTTACATTAGAATTCTAATTCAGTTCTTATGATCTGTCAGACTTAAGAAATTTGATGATTATGTATTCTTTTTGCATTAGTATTGTTTTGTGTTTCCAATTATTATTACATGTATTTAATCTAACTTGTGTTAATGTTTTTAATATATTTAGTTAATATTACTTAATTTATTTATTAGGTTACCTTTATTTTTATAAGTTATTAAAATATGCATACCTGAGTGCTGGTTTAAATCCTGTCCAAGCTTAGTTATTTATATATTTGTATTTAGTTATTTCCATTATCACTTCCATTTTGAAGCATCATGAAGGCTATTATGGGATGGACCTCATAATTTTGAACCATAGTTAGATGACAAGAATGAAACCTGAGCTGGCAGCCCCTTCTCTAAACTTCTATACCACATCAGCAGGAGGACCTACATCATCAGACGAAATGTGTGCCAGGCTCACATACATGGTAGATCCTTAGTTGAATCAGGTTTTGAAATTGGAACCCTTTGGCCCTAAAGCAGAGAACCAGTAGGCCACTTCAGTAATCTACTATGTCTGCTCAAAAGAACACAGTGGTACACACTTGTACTATGACCTGTCTTGGCATAAAAACTTATGAAATTTTTCCAGCCTGTGCTTTTAATAATTAAAGATTGTCAAATAGAAACATGTAAAAGATTTTCCTGTGATAGTCATTTTTCTCTTTTGCTTCATAACAGCCAAACTATAATTCTTTTTTCTCTGTTCTAAAAGTTTGTGCTACTTGTAAACATCATAAGATGTTAGATGACAAATGCGTGCACAAAATGTGATGTATTACTACACTTAGATGACATGTACAGTTTAATTTGTCATGTTATTGGGTTGTCATACGAATTGAGTTCATTCACTAAATAATTTTCTACTGATTATTATTTTGGATTTGGATGTGTTTTATTAATTTCTTAACTGAAAGCTAGTCAATTATTTTCTTTACATGTATTCATTGCTTTTCTTAACTCATCTGCATTTTTTTTTTTTCTCTCTCTCTCTCTCTGCAGAAAGTTAAAAAATGTGATATAAGTAGCTACATACTTGACATAGTGGAATACTGTTAAAGGAAAACATTGGAATTTATTAAAAAGTTCTGTATTAATTTATAGCAGTTTAATATAGTTTAAACATTTTAATAGATTATAATGAGTCCTGAGAAAATTAAAAGCTATGAATGTGCAGCAAATCAGAATTTATTTAAAGATTGTGTTTTTGATTTTTGGCATTATATTATGGTTTCTATTTTTGCCATTATATTATTGTTATAGAACATTTATTATTATGATTTTATTTATAAAAAAATGTATTATGTGACAAAATTAGTATATTTCTCTAAATTTTACCCATTAACATTTTGATAACTTTCAGTAGATTAAATTATATTAATTGTTTTCTAAACAAAACTGAAACACCATAATTAGATTTATTTCCACTACATTTTACTCTGTGATGAATAATAAACATTAGGAATATATATACATAAATTCGTTTTAAATATGAATTATAAATAATTAAAATTAGTTCATTGACAGGTAAATATAAGTTTACAAGCTGCACGTAATATTTCTGTTATTCACTTTTAAAAATAAAATGCAAAATCAGCAGCCTAATTCATGAATGATTAGATAAATCATAAAGCACTTTAATAATTCTTTCATTAACATAGAAATAATGCTATTAAGCTCTGAAATAGAGATCTTATTTTGCTCAATAATAAGATGGTAAGGGAAGAAAGAAAAACAAAGTTTGATTCTATATCTTAAAAGTGTATCTTTAAAAAGTGTTTTTAGAATTAAAAAAATATGTCTTGATCTGGAGAAATTTTTATTTCATTTTCTCATTGGTTAATTTTAAACTGAGGAACACTTTTACAATAATAACAAAATTTCGTCAACTTTAAAGCAATCTGGTTGATTGTTGTTTTTTTATTTTTCCTACCTTGTTAAGTGCTTTTCGTAGCTAAGTGACAAATTTGAGGTGTCCCTAAAAAAATATTGATTTTTTTTTTTTTGTATTTGCTGCTGCTTTGTAAAAATTTTATTATTATTGTAAATGGTACTGATCTAGAAGGGCAAGGGTGTAGTGGAGCTGGAATGTTACTCTGGCACTGCCTTTCTTTTACAAAAAATATATAAGAAAAACTGTAAAAATTTCCTTAAAACAGCACGACTTTTGTCAACCAGGTTAGAGCATTCCGGCACTGCTTATTTTGCCATCACATTACTCTGGAAAGAGATTGGAAAGCATCAGGCCTTCCTCCTTTTATGGAATAAATTCCTGTTTTTACTCTAAGAAATACCTTCATTAAATTTTTTTTCTACACAAATTTCTAAATAAATTTAGTCCATTACCATTTAGTAGTATTTTTGAAGTTATTGGCTGGATGAAACACCCTTAAATTTAAAATATATGATTTGGTACTTTTTTTAAAAGTATCAATTTTTCTTTAATCAGGATTTTTTAGATTTATTTAATTTGGTTTAATTAGTATCTGTTTCTTTCCCATTAGAATTAGGTAAAAAATTTTGAGAGCTCTTTGTAGTTATTATTATTCTTGTCAGCTCAGACATGTCTAAACTGGTAGATGAATCTAAATTATTAAAGGATAAAGGATATATCCTTTATGAATTTATTTGATATGAATACCAATAATAAGATGTTAAAAATAATCGTAGTCTTTTTTCTTTTTTTTTAATTTCTACTGGAAATCTGTTTCAATAATATATTTTTCTACATTGCATTGAAATTGTTTTATTTTCATAACTTTTTTTTTTAATTTCAGCTAAAGTTTTTAAAGACACGTTCAGAAGCTTGAAAGAAATGGATTTGAGAGTTGTCTATCCAACTATCAATACGAGTTCTCTACTTCGTCCACTTCCAGACACGAATCTAGGAGTTAAGACACAAGCAACAACAATTTTTCTTTCATTAAATAGATATGAAAGAAAGAAAAATATTATGCTAGCAATTGATGCGTTAGGTAAGAATTTTCTTTTATGACTTGACTATTTCATGAATTTTAATCTCTGACATTTGTTAATGTAGACATAAACTGAGAACTTACTTTACCAGTATTTGAGCTGCCTTGAAATAAAATGTGACTTAAAAAAACAATTAGCTTTAGATTGAAAATCTATTTGATTTTTAGTTGTCATATATCCATGCAAAAAAGGATGCTCATATATAACTACAGTGGAACTTTGCTCATTTGAAGCCAAATGGACCACAGTAAAAATTTTATTTATTCAAAATTTCAGAATAAGAAAAACTGGGTCTAATACTAAATAGAATAAACGAACACTTCAGTTTTTGAACATGACAGTTGAAGTTTATTTTTAATATTTGTTGATTTTCATAATAATAAATAAACAGTACAAACATAGTTTTAACAAAAATGTAATTATACATGCTAACAAATAATTTAACATAGTGATGCATAAGGAAATAGAAAAATAAAATTTAAAGAAATTGTTTTATCAGTTTTATTCTTCTAAAATGAGGAATCTAGATTTTAAAGTTAAACAAGAATTATGTATGATAAAATTTCCATTAAGACTTAAATGTTTCTTTCTCAATTTTATTTCAAATCAATATGATACCTAAAACGTCTAATACTTTGTAATATCTGATATCTTGAATTCTTTCTCTTGCAGACAATTTAAAAAGAATACTAAATCCAAAAGAATTTTCGAAAGTTCATCTCATCATTGCTGGTGGATATGATGACCGTGTGCAGGAAAATAAAGAACACTATGAAGAACTGCAGTGTCATGTTCAGAGTTTGAGCTTAGGAGAATCTGTCTCTTTTCTTAAATCTCCAAGTGATGATGCAAAAAGGGTACTTTTTCACAGTTGTACTGCAGTTCTATATACTCCATCAAATGAACATTTTGGAATTGTTCCATTGGAAGCAATGTTATTGGGACGTCCTGTGCTGGCTTGCAGTAGCGGTGGACCCTTAGAAACTGTGTTACATGAACAAACAGGATTTCTTTGTGATGCCACCCCTGAATTTTTTGCATCAAAAATGGCTTTGCTTACAAGAGACCGCAGCTTAGCTCGAGAACTGGGTGTCACTGCATCAGAACATGTGAAGCGCAATTTCTCATTCCAGAGTTTTGCTTCAAAACTGAATGCAATAATTGAAGAAATGGCTTAAATTCTCTAACTTTTTTTTTTTTTTTGCATGAAGCAAGCTTTTACTTTTGTATGTTTACTCTAGCAATTTCATTTATTCTGGTGATTAAGTTTCAATTTGAAAATGAAGATCACTTTGTTCAATTTTGATTCATATATTAATATACTTATTTATTTAGTCCAAGATTCTTTGTTTTATGTTTAAAAATTCATTTAGTGTTGTGGGTTTTAATTTTTAGTTCAATGATAAATTGTGCTTTGTTCTAATTTTTAAGAAACTAAAAATACTTTATGTTGAAATAACAATTTGTACTTACAAGGGACCACAAAGTCGTGACATTTTGTACAATGCCCAACTGAAATATATTTGTTTCATATATTAATGCATATAATAATTATTGTTATAAATATTTGAATATTAATACAAAATCAATTATAAATATTTGAATATTAATACAAAATCATGAACTGTTTCATTATGATCTTTTAAAAAATTATTTTACCTTGTGGTAAATTTATTGTCAGTGTTGTTGAATTTCCTGATTCAAGTTGCTTTTTTTAATTGTTTTCTTGATATGAGAAAAGAACTTGAAATTATATATTTAACCCTCTGTTAGTCACAATAATTTGCACCTTAAATGGTTACAATCTATCTTGTGGACACAAAATCTATTATATGATATGTTTTTCAGGTTTTGATACTTTTCCTTTTTCAACTACAAGGTTGTTATAAATAAAGTTTGCTCATTCAAAAGGCTCTGGAGCCAGTTCTATGGCTCCAAGAAAGAAGCAAAGGAAATTTTCACTAGAATGTAGTAAAAGTAATGCACTTTGTAGAAACCCATACATGCCAACTGCTATGAAACTACTACTCCACAAACTACGGATTATATTAAAGTCCTAGGGAAATGAGTTTTTCCCCCTTTACGCACAGTCATTTTAGTTGTATTCCTTGATGACATGATTATCCAGATTTTTCATGTTTTTGAAAAATGTCATAAATATTTCTAATTCTTCTAATAAAAGTGATATACATATTTCGTGTATTATTTATTCAGATAAGATATTTTTCTTAAAAATAGAAATTTTTGATTACTTAAAATATGATGAAATATATAAATGATCAAAATTTTGACACAAGTCTGTTTTTATGTGTGACCTCGTGCACGCGTCTGCCACTTTTGTAGACCTTCTGCTATGTACTGCCACCTTTCCAATGTTGGCATGTATGGAAACCAAGAAAAAAAATATTTGAAATTTCATCAATATGTGCCGTGGTGTCAATATCTAAGTTCCAGCTCTAGAGCTATCTGAATGAGTGAATTGTAATTTTAACAACAAGTAAATGGTTTTTAACTGATTTATTTAACAAAATATATTCAAAAATCACATCAGATATTGGTGCAGCAACCTCTTGATAAAAATTTTGTTTACATTTTTCCTGTTTTCATAGAGTGTATCACTAGTAAAATTTTGTCATTTGGAGCCATAGAACCAGATCTAGGACCTTCTGAATAGATGAACTTCAATTATAACAACCCTGTATAATAATTAGTCGTAATGAGTATTCTATAAGAAAAATTCAATTTAAAACAGAATAAAATGGCAGAAAATGAATTAATCTAATCCAGCATAAGTATGTATTAAGATACTGTGACTAGCAGAGGGTTAAATTAATTGTTAAATTTAGAACTTACATCAACTGTTGCTTTTACTTTTTTCAGTCTATTATTTTGTATAAAACTATCTGATATTCTCTCGGGACGAAAACAATTTCATGTCATCTTGATAATACTCTAACATTAAAAATAAAAAGCAGTGGCCAACTATTTCATAGATAACTGGAATAAGTGACAACTTTTTCTTGTAGACATCACAATAACAATGATTAATTCATTATGAAACAGTGTATAAGGCTGTTTGCATATCAATTAAATTGATCTAAACTTAGCAGAATCTTGAATATCAAGATGTTTCACATAAATGTAGATATTCATGTAGAAATCAAGTAATAATCGCTGAGGCATAATATAAAAAATGTCAAACAAAAATAACAAATGCATGCAAATGATTATTAATTTCATTATAAAGCAAAAGTTAGTTTGAATTATATGCTTACCATATAAAAGTTCCAAATAAAATGTTGTGAAATTTCCAAGCACACATTTCCACATCTTTAATTAACCTGTATAGACCAAATTTTAATTATTTGGGTCAAAAAAAGTTAAATGGGACCATGTGACAGATAAGCCCATCTCGATGCTTATCTGTCGAAACGTTTTATATTAATAAAAACTTAATTCCCACAAAATCATCATTAAATCTTTCCTTATGTTTTAGTATTTGTGAGCAAAATTTGAACTACTTATAACAAAATTTACAGTTATCAGTTTAATTGTTGATGACACTGTGATATAAGTATTGCATGCGAGAAAGTAAAAATATATTTAATATTAGAACTCGACAGAATGCCAACACTTGCATAAATAAATAATGATACAAAAATTTAATTAAACATTGTGAGTGACACCTTAGAGGCAATTCATTAAAATAACTTAAAATGTATGTAATATTTTTATTCAATAAAAATGGCATCACTAATAATAAACTAATATTTTCTACATAGTTTTTAATTAGTAGTTCAGTTTTTAGGGTACATGGTTTTTAATTAATAAAAAAATAACTGTCTAATTAATTGTCATAAAATATTCACCAAAACCTTTTGTTTCATAATATTTTTGTGAAAAATTTGAAGAAAATCTATTCAGCAGTTGGGATTTCTGTCGTATACAAACCATTTATGAATTTTCACTATTATTTGTACAGATAATTTATATCTATATAAATATAGGAATAAATATTAAATCATTTTATAATTATTTTAAATACTAATACCTTTTTACTTATAAACTGAAAAGTTATTGTCTTTGATGGCTATAAATATAATTTTAACTTTTGGCTATGAATGTTCTGTATTGCTTCATTACATGACACATTTTGTTTTGATATGTATTGTTTCTTCAATCCAGATGAGAATACATTGGTTAAAAGTTTCAGGTGGGTTTCTGTATCAGTGATTGTTTCCAAAGATTATTTGCAATTTTTTGACTCCAAACTTTGACATTTCTTTATATAGATATAGTGTGACAGAACAAATCAAGAAGTTAAATGAAATTTATTGATTATTGGTGCTAAGTCTACAGAATATTGAAGTATGTACATGAGTAGACTATCAAGTTCGCATTTCTTTGGGAGCTCATATCTCATTAATTTGTATCTGTATTAAAATCATGCAGAAATGTCCATGATCCTGGGAGGAGTTCAAAATAACTTATACTTTAAGTTGAGCCAAGGTAGCAGTTTTCTTTCTTTTTTTTATATTTATGCTGATTCATTACCATCACTTCAAGGATCAGTTGGAAGTTAGTGTCAATTGATTCATGAATTCGGTTTTCCTCACTATTAATTTAAAATGCTTTCGTTTACCTTAAAAGGGTTCTTTCTTTTCCATACTTGGAAATGAATATTTATATCTTTTGCATTTAATATTTTTTCCTTAACTGTTTTTAAACTGAAAGGCTCTATTGCTAGTATTTTCTTTCAAAATTTTTTTTATTTGGTAATGCATTTTTATTAGTGTATTTTTGCATTATTTTTGCTTGGACAAAACGAAAGTAATTGTTAAAAGCGAGGTTATTAGCAAAACGAAGGTTAGTGTCAATTGATTCATCAATTCTGTTTTTTATACTTTTTTTATTTATTAAGCAATCCGTTAATTTTATACTACAACTTTCGTTAGTAAATCTATGACAATTAGATATATGTTTGGAGGGCTAAAGCCCGTCCTGGACGAGCACAAATCTTTTAGTGAACCTGAGATTTGTCTGCCATAATGTTTATTATTAGCATTTTTATCCATACTATTACAACTTCTCTTTACATTCTTTTATATAACTTGACTTCCCTCATGTTTTTAAAGATAAACTATGTAGTCGATTTTTCTACACTTTTTGATGTACTACAGTTCTAGAATTTTGTACAGTTTTGTATTCCCGATAACAATGCTATATTATAGTATATTCAGAATTTAATTATCAGTTAATTGGTTAACTTTGATTCTGTATGAGTAGAGTCATTGGCAAAAAATTTTAGAAAAAAAATTGATTTTAAAATTCCATAGTATTTATAATAATGAATTATAAAATATATTAAATACTAAAAGGTAGGAAATAATAAGATGCTTAAAAATGTTCTTTTATCATTGTACTAAAAAGTAGTAAATGTACCAAAAAATTGTTCTGATGAAATCCAGGGGACATTTATCTCAAACTAGAGGAATAGCACAGAAAGCAGTTATGATAACTAGTAGTCCCCATAAATTGGAAATGGAATAGGCCAAAGGAAAAAGAAATAAATAAATAAAGGGACATTAACGACATCAAATATTGGTTCAAAAAGAATAAAAACTTAAGGCTTTGTTGTATATCATATATGATGAAACTAAAGAAGAAAAGATCAATACTGTGCATAAAATGTCATACTTGGGATCATACATTATGTGAATTTATGAATCAAAAAATACTTTTGTTTTAATTTTACTTAAAGAAATTGGTGATCCAATTTAGGAAACCAGTTTCTTTATGTATACCGATGATATATTTTTAATGAGCTATTTTTTTTTTCGTGCACTTTAAAATGTATTTTTTAACAAATTAATTATATCTTTTAAAGATAAATAAACTGCAAAAATAATCTACTACTTTCGTTAATTAAAATTAATTTTCTGTTAGTGTATTTTAAAAAAAATGTTTGGTTGTCCAAATAAGGCATTCTTTCCCCTATATGAGCGATAGACTCTGTAAACAAAGGGTCGAGTTTCTCAATCAAATCTTTATCTTCGTTCTCGAAATTTCTTTAGTTTAACTTAAATTGAAAAATAAATATTTAATGCAGTAGTAGGTTAACAACCATGGCTCGATGACATATTTTTACTGAGCTATTTTTTTTTCGTTCACTTTAAAGTGTATTTCGTATCAAGTTAATTATATCTTTTAAACATAAATAAACTGCAAAAACAATCTACTACTGGGTATACTGAGGGACAGAAGCTTTGTACTAAAGGATGAGGATTTGTATATTTTTCGACAATCGGTTTAGAAGTCACAGAATTTTTCTATTCTAATTTTCAAAGCTGTGTTATCGACGAAGCATTCTGTTTCGTCATCTGCAAACCTCATTTCCTCCATTGAGTGAAAATGGATTAAGGTATTTTGGATCCTTTCGGAAGACTTTTCTTACACCTAAAAGTAGACAAAATTGTGTGAATGACAAAAAGAAAAGGAGACATGATGTACAAAATAAATGTGCATAGAGCATTATGAATTAGGCGTGTGAATGCAAATCCTTGTACGTTTTTCCCCTTTGCAGTGTAAGGTCTTAGCCAAGTCAGAGATCAATAGACACAGAATTACAGCACATCAAAATTTAATACTACTTCTTGAGTAATGGCCCTTGTGCAGGTCATATTTATAAATGATTTGTACATTCAAGAATACAGAATAACAAGTCCAGGATATGTATCGCGAGAGTCGATAATGAACGTAACTTGACTTAGTCGAAGTTACTAAGGTGAGTTTACTCGTGATGCAACTGATAATAAGTTCATGTACTATGAGAGTTCAGCAAATTGTACCGAGGATCGGTAGATGAAATTAAGGTTTATCGAACACTCAATCGATTGTAGTAATCCACCACAGGGATTAAGATAACCAGGCCTTGACTAAAGGTTTACTCAGGATGAGTAAGAGGTACCGGGGTCGGTATTTTTCAGCGAGGTTGTGCAAAACGCCCGCTAAATTCCAACGATCCACCAAAGGGATGCTATTTAATTCCACAGCTCACCAAAGGAGCTAGCCTAGCCAAGTATTTGGCTAAAATCACGGGGACAATAAACGCCCGTTTCTTCAAAGTTCAGATTCCGCAAACCAATACCTCGGAGTAGAACCCCGTATGTTTACTTCTCAGCTCTCGTCTCCTTTCTCTCTCTCTCTGTCTTCCCTTCTTAAACCCCTACCCTTCAGAGTCCAGAGGAGTGGCCAAAGAATTAAGTCTCAGTGATTTGTCAGCGAGCTGAACAAATCATCCAACCGCAGTCATGCGCCTCCCTTCCAGGCTAATCATTGGAAGCGGTCAACGCGTAAATGCCCGTCTTTTGTCGGCTTTACTTGTGGGGTCTATACAAACGATACCGCGCTCGTCCTCTTCTGAACCCCTCTGGGTTTGCGTAAGACGGGGCCGTTTAGCGACTGGTTTCATGGCTCTTACGCCTTCCTCTCAGACGCCCTAGGGTTTTCCTGTGTGGTCCGTTGCCGTGGGAACTAGGGAAGAGGAGACCTCACAGCGAAACACAATTTGTCAAAACTTAAAATAAAAACGAAAATTCAAAAATTTGAACTTCACCACGATTCTCGCCAATTGGAAATTTAATGGAAAATGTCTTGCTTTACTACAATATCTATATTTTTTTTCCTGCTAGAAAAATAAGGTAGAAAATTATTCTCACGATAAATTCAAAAACAAGATAACTTTAAAACACAAAAAGCGTAATGAATAAAATGTAGCATTCCCTACATGAGAACTGAATATCTCTATTAGATTTTAGAGAAAATTTGTCAACGGAAGATGTACTTTGACTAAAAATTAACTTATTTTCTTTAGTTTATTATTTATTTTATTTAAATAAAAATAATCAGCATGTTTTTTAAAATCGTTATGTCAAATTTCTAGCAACAGCTTGAGCTATGCTCAGAAGTAGTATTTCTGGGTTTCGGAATGCCGAAAGAAACCGCAAATAAGTTCCATAATACATTGACTTAAAATCCTTTGGAAGAAAAATTCCCCAACTGTGATTGTCTGATTAGCAATCACATGAATGATTCAATTGCTTGAGAATCACGGATTCAAATTTGACTAAATTGTGAGAATGGACGGTAATGTTGAGAAAGATTCAAGTGAGAATTTGTCTTTGAATTAAGAAAAATAATAATCTTTCCATTTTTCAGCTGCTGGGGAAATAATTTTTAGCGAACTATCCAATAAGAAAGTAATGCATAGTGAAGTAATTTTAAGGGGGAGAATTTTCATCATGTGACTTTAGATACGATTCATTCCAAGAGACTTATTAGGCTTAAGAATAGTGACAAACTCTGAAATCTGAAGTTTGGGTATGATTTTTTGTCTAGAGTCATCTTGGTGAAAAGAAAAAGTAGAGAGAGAAAAAAAAAGTGGGAAATTAAAACTTCTAGTTTTAATTTCCTTTTTCACCGTAGTATGATAATGTTATGTTAAAAATATCACTTATTTTGTTCTGTGTGTTTGTAAACAACTATTTCGCTGTCCTTTCTAAATGAAGTTTACAAATTCATAAAATTCTATCAAAATAACTGCGATTACCAAATCTCATACAAGTGTTTCTGAAAAACTTTGCTTACCAACTTTTACTAAATATAGAATTTGGTTAGTTTATTTTAATGCTTAATGGTTGTTCACTATCGTAATTCTTTTGAATACAGAACAGGCGAATCCAGAGGGGGCTATCAGCTTGCAGCCCCCCAAAAGCTAAGTCAGAATTCTTGATTTTATTTAAAATCACTACAACTGTTTGTCCTTAATTTCCCTTTTAAAAAAAACAATAAAAACGTGCCAACATAGCTTTCTGGCTCGTCAGGTTCGAAAATTTTCTTGCTTTTCTAGTCATTCCACTTGTACTTGTAGCATTGAAGCGGTAGAAGGCATTTTTTGGCTAGTTATTTCATTGTATTTTGTATAAAATTATCGAAAGAATTGTATTGTTCTTTATGATTCTTATTGTCAGGTGAGTGCAGTCTGTTAAGTTAAAGTGTTTTGGTTTACATAAGTCATGAGGCTTGACATTCGTCACGGCGTTACAAAATATTTATGACCTCAGCCTCTCCCCCTACCCAAATCCTGGATTCGCCACTGATACAGAAGAACCTCGCAAATCCGATCTAATTGGGGCTAACCTCTGTTCGAATTCCGGGAAATTCGGTAAAATACTCTTGATGTACTAAATAAGTAGAGTATTGACTTTGGGTGCTCTGTGAAGAAGTACGAAAAGAGCTAGCGGCGATTCGCACAGTACAGTGGCAAACAAGTTGAGGGTAAAAAGAAGATTCCTGATTTTGTTTCTACTAATTAAGGTGCTGTATTCATTCTTAAAGACCAATTCAAATACTTCTTTTAAGTTAGGAATAAGCGTTAGCTTTGTTTTTGATCCATAATTGTTTGTTTCCCCCTTGTTTTTCGGTAAAAACATTTTAAGAATTAAAAAAAAAAAGATGCCCGGATTATCCGAAATTTCAGATTCCTCGGGTTCGTATTCGCGGGGTTCTACTGTATTATTGATTTCTATTATATGCAAGACCATACTAAGTATTTTCTTTTGACAATTACCAAATAACCTTTCAATGTTAAAATATTTTTACAGATACTTTTGTTTTTGCCTTTTCAACTGCATTTCCATGCCACCATTATTAAAAGTAGAATTTCGCAAAATGTTTTGATGTATTTTCTACTATTTCAATCTGTTGTAAAACATAGATAGTAAAGCACTGTTTGTCTTTCAAGGGACTGACATAATTTGACGTGTGAATGATAAGACGTACAATCGAAATTTTACTAAACAACTTTGATTATTACAAATTTAATGCTACTAAAGCGAATTCGTTTACAAGTGATAATTATAAAGTCTCTTAAGGCAGTTATAACATATTACTGCATAGCACAGGACACACAAAATTAAATTTTAAAATTAAATATTTATCATAAGAGTGAGGAAAATCGTACCTTTATTTCAAAATTATACATTTCTGATGTTATAAGATTTTATGCTTGTAGGTAGGTGTTTAACTAAAAGAATATTTAATCGTGGTCTAACGTGCTGATTGTCTATGAATATTAAGTAACGCATTATAAATCGAATTAACTTCATTGAATGTTTTTTCACTATTCTTTTGACAAAACAAACAAGTTCGATAGTCTTTCAATGGAGTCCATTGCGTCTTTAAAGAAAAGTGGAATAACTTCAGCATCGTTGTTAAATTAGCACAAGGCAATTTGTCTTCTATTAATTCATCAATTGTGAATAGTTTCGAAGTCATGATATCTTTATCACAGTTCACATACTAGAAATGAAGAATTTTTCACATTTTAGAACGGGGGAAACGACGCATAACCGAAGCTTTGCGTCGTATAAACGAAGTACTTTACAATGAATACAAATGAATCCGGACTTGAATGAAATGACGTATAAATGAGAAACATATAAACGGTGTCTTACTGTATTCTAATTAAAAATAGAAAGAAGATACTCACCTTCTTAAATAGTCTGACAAAGCACTTGGTCATTAGAAAAGTAATTCTGAATGAAGCCTCATATTTAGATGTATTCCATCATGACAAAATATAACGATTTTAGCAACGATTTCACATGGTAGCAGCACGTGCTGTCGCTTGTTTCCATTGCTTTATTTTTTCCGATAATAGCTTACCATTCCTAAAAGTCAGATATCATACGCAATCTTCAACGAGATTAGACAGCATAAAGAGGAAATAACTTAAATATTCCTAACTCTTTTTAAGCAACTTGATTCCATGGTTGTTAAATTATTCCTGCATTTCTTTAAAACTTTCTGCATATTCAAACTTAATACAAAAGATTTGAAAGTAAAAAACTTCTTTCCCTTTCCAAATCTTTCTTACTGTTCTGAGATTTTTTTTTTATTTCCGACAACATAAAATCGTTAATTAAATTATAATTTAAATCTTAAGAATTATTATTTCATTTCACTCTTTACTTTCTTGTATATGGAGTATATAGAAAGAACATGCTGCAATCGTCAAAAATTCGACGAATCTCCAAGTCTTAGGCCTAGACCACGTTTTTCCTAGGAAAAACTTTAAACGTCAGCTCTTTTCAAACGCACCTCAAGGAAATACAGACTCTGCAAACATATCTGGATGACTGGACAGGATTTTCAGAGCTACATTTTATAAATTACACCAGAGTCACCTAAAAGAGACCTGTCTTACTTCTTCTGGGGAATCATCAGTCTCAGTTTGACTTATCAACATTGGACTTAGCCAAAGAAAACGGGGTGATTATTTTGCCTTTCCAAATTATACATTGGCAATAACTGTAATTCAGAAAATGATTATGATGATAACTCACCAGAATAACTTATGAAATTAGTGAATTTATGAAGAAGAATTTTTTAGATATGGATATTAAACATGTTGATAATAACTTTTGTATCGATATATATGAGAAAAGAAAGGATTTCAATTTTAGTGTCAACCGACTTTCCTATTGGTCTTCCAATATTTCTATTAAGATTTATGGAAACACAATTCTCACTCAATTTTCTCGTATTAAATCTATTTGTTCAAATGAAAAATGAAATTTTTGCCCCCCCCCTCCTACTGTTTCTACCCAATCGCCATCACTGTAAAAATTCAAGATGATCGCATTTCTGACATCGAATATTGTAAACAGAATGTCATCAATACACTGTCTTTATTTATGCACTACGCCGGTTATTTTAGTTCAACAAAACGCTAAATTATTTTTTGGAAGGGGGAGGATTGAACAAGAGCTTTTACTGGTAATGTTAAAAGGAAAAAAAAGGAGTGTTTACCTGTCCAATGTCCGTGAGTGCGGAGGTACTTTTAAACGTGTTACACCCGTTTCACCGTGCTCAATATAACAACGCCTACTTTCAAACTGATTGGTTAGCTCCTCCTCAAACTCCTCCGCTTCTTTCCCTTCTACCACTCCCGTATCCCTTCAGGGGCGGTGGCTTCCTTTCGTCACCACCTTGTTTTACCTCGATTAAATTTTTCCAAAAAATAGAAATACACACAATCCCAGCTATAATTGACATACCTAAGTATGAACCCCATTCACCAATAACCTAAAAGGAAAAATTGTGCGAGGGGACTTCCATTTCCAACTCACGCCGCTCTGCGCACCCTGCAGTAAATTTAAGTAAGACCAGCGAGCGTCTAGATTGGACAGTACCATAACAAAAGTGACCCTTTATTCCCCCCTCAAAACGGGACATCTACTAATTTTCAGGTAATAATATGTGTATTAAAGAAAATGTTTTTATTTATTTAAAAAAAACACATATGAATGCGTGAAAATAATTTATGGGACCTCTTATTTTTCAGAAAACGCATTTTTGCTTTAATATACTTGGCATCGATTTTTTTTTAAAAAAAAAGAATTAAATTCTTGGCAATATTTCTTAAAATTTATTTTGGTAACTGACGTTGCTTTGAAAATTGCAAATGTGTTTTATCGCTCGTCCACCACATATTCATAAGAGAAAAGTGCCTAGCAGACAGAATATATTCAATAATTATACGAAAGCACAATTCAAATGATTGGCGTCAAAGTGTTTGAACAATTCCACCCAACGACTTTCGGTAGAAACAAAAATAAAATTAAAAAAAGAAGAATGTTAAAGAGCTATACGTTGAAAACAGACAGCTTCGGTAATCTTAAAACAAGAGATCAGCTTGCCGCGATTAATTTTGCAAGACAAAATGTTTTCGAGTCACAGTGGCTTCTTAGCATTCTCTGTGGGTCTCCCAGGGTGGAACTCATTTGTATAGCGACACTCAAATACATAATGATCGGGGTCACCAAGGACCCCTCAATCATAATAAGGGGAAGATAGTATTTTAAATCAACTGAGGTAGCATGGAAAGGTCCATGTCCCGTAAGAAAGTATAAGATATATTTATTAAAAATTAACACGTTTTCATCCACACGAGGCAGTAAGCCCTGATCCGGGTCTCTGATGCAGATTGGTAGTGGGTGTAACAGTCATTCCAATCCACCTTTCCAATAAAATTCTTTTTAACTGTAATTTCAAATACGAGTATGGAAGTGTGAGATTCGGGTTAGGTTTAGTTATATTAACGTCCCGTTTTGAAGCAACACGAGGGCTATTTTGGGACGGACCTCGTAATTTTGAACCACGGTCAGATGACGAGGACGACACCTGAGCAGGCATCCACCTCTCCAAACTTCCACGCCACACCGACGGGAGGACGTTTGGCCACTACGTATGATTTAGCGTGCAACAGGCCCCATACACGGTGGATCTTCAGTGGAATCAGGTTTCGAACCTAGAACCATCCGGCCCCAAAGCCGAGACCTTACCACTAGGCCACCGCGGCCTGTGTGTGAGATTCGGGATTCCTCTTCAGCTAATCTTCGATCACCTTCAATTCAATAAGTATTAATTCACTTCCTATTTCAACGATAAGCAGAAGTGAAATGATATTAATTAACGTCGATTTTTATACCTACTGCTTCTAGAATAATTTCAAATCGTGAAAGGAAGTTTTTTAAGGTTCAGTTTTACATTGATGCTGTAATCATTAATGCTGGGTCGTTTACTTTTCGTATTCTGGTGGCTTTTTTACATTTTTTTTTGCTTTTAAACTGTGGTTAAACTGTTATAGGAAAGACCCCACAGACACAGAATATTACATAATAGTTTTGAAAATTAAGGCGTTTAGTTCAGCTTAGTTATATTTTCGCAGAAACCCGAGAGCTATTTTGGAAATGTCCTCGTAATTTTGAACCTTGATCATATGACGAGGACGACATCTGAGCTGGCAATCCTTCTCCAAACTTCCGTGCCATACCAGCGGGAGGACATTGGCTCCGTCAGATTCAACGTGCGCCAGACCCGCTTACGCGATGGTTCTTCGAGTGCATCGGTTCTCGAACCTAGAACCTTCCGACCTCGAAGCCGAGAACTTACAACCAGGCACTCGTTGGCCCTTAAAATTTAACAGAGAAGATATTTTGCTGTTAAAATTGAACTTGCAAATGTCTGCCTTCCAGGTCACAAAAACGCAATTTTTATTCGTTGGAAAGAGGTCGAACTCTTCAATTAACTCCTTGAACTGCGAATTTAAAATTCTATTTAGATGCCACATAACATTTTTTTAACTATTTCCCCCTGTATAAGAACGCAGTGGTTGCGATTGGGTGGAAAAAGCGAGGGGCAAATTAATTTGTAGACATTTAAAAGACTCGGAGTATAGAGGGTGGACAATAACATTAAAAATTTAGCTAAAAAATTAGTTTTCTCGAACACTGTTGCTTTTTTATAATTCCTAGTTTTAGGCAGATAAATTGAAATAAAAATTTAATTTTTTTCCTTAAAAAGTTGGGAGTACCTTCTCCTTTTATAAATCGTGTGCGAGAAAAAAAGTCACCAAAGCATTTTATGAAATCATGGCGCCGACAGACTTGTCGTTTTGAAATGCGGGAAGTAAATCATCTAGAGTGCGCGAATCCAACTCGTTTTTCTTGGCCTTTAAGGCTATTAGTATTAGCATCTTCCACCGTTCACAAAAGATCGAACTTTCCAGCAGGCTCGAGTATGCAGGAGATACTTGTATTATGCATCGTATTGCATACTTATATCGCTGTTTTATAAATTTAAGTGCAGTTTTTATTTATAGAATCTTTGTTTAGCATAAAATTAATAATACAGGTTACATAAATAAAAGTTGCATTTGTGTTGTGTAAAACACGATATAAATATGTAATACGATGCACAATATAAGTATTTCCTTCATACGATCGTCCGCTGGAAAGTTAAATATAAACTATTCGAAAGAATTTCACCGTAAAAAGAAGCATTTTTTTTTTGTCACACTTTTAATAAACTTGACTTTTCTAATATTTCTTAAAGGAGGAATTTTGTAGTCGACATTTCACTCCTTGATGAGATATAGTTGAAATATTTTGCAGTTGCGTTTTCTCAAAATTATTAATCAAAGGCTGAAAAGATAGAAAATAATTAAAATAAAAAAGGCACAGTTCAGGTCTTCGCCGTAGATTTTTCGTGAAAACGTCGGGATAAAATCATAAACAAACAATCTCTTTAATATAATATTTACACAGAGTAGTATAATGTGGTTACAGAATAGATAAATCACAAGCTACCACAGACCCTTGCTACATGCGATAAACTTGTGACTTATCTATTCTATAACCAATAAACTACTCTGTGTAAATATTGCATTAAAGAGATTAATAATTAAATTGCATATTAATACGAAACACTTGTTTTATAATTTTAATCCCGACGTTTCCACGGAAAATCTACGGCGAAGACCCTAACTGCGCCTTTCTTATGTTTTATTTAGAGTAGCTTCTGATAGCGCTATCTGTTGGCAGTATATAGAACTACATTTCGCATATTCAGTAAAACATTTACTACAAATGCTCATATTTCCCGCAATATTCAAATTTTTGAATTTAAATTTTAATACAATGTTTCTTTTATGTATTTTCAAGTATTCTGTAAGTTTCGTACAATTCGAAAGAAAACTCTGCATGTTATAATAAAAATATGCAGAGGTTAAAATTTTCAATTTAATACCGATTTCTACTTATATTCTGATAAATATTTTTATTGTCTCACTTTGGGTCCTAGTAATACTCCTCAAGCTCTTTAAAATGACAGCGGAATCAACCTCCTAGCTAAACGCGTTTCCACGCTCCACTTATTTATAACCTTACATAAAGCTAATTCATAACAATCACGGGCGACAAACTCTTACAAATATAATCTTTCTGTTGTGGGGTCAACCATTCTTTTCGCATTATTAGTCTCGTAGTTGTTAGCGATTCAAATCTGACGGTATTTTGCCACACAAGAAAGTTCGACCGACTATCACTGTAACGAGCGGAAAGATTTGTAATTTTTTTGACGTGGAAACAATTTTTACTACACTAATGGAATAGAGTTTATAAAAGTGTGTTTGTATAAACCGTTTTTATTGAAATTTGTTTAGAATAAGGTTCAGAATGGAGTAAAAAAGACGACAGCAGTACACGATATTAATTTATGATTCTAGATTTATTTAAAAATCCCATTTCAATAAACAATTTTACTGAAAAAACATAGTTAATATTTATTACTAATCTCACAATAAAATATCTCGTAATAATAGAAACCATATCACGGACAAGACAAATTTCCGTTAAAAAAATAAAACCAAAACCGTAAAAAGAAATGCTTATTGCACAACAAAACATCATTACTGCTTAAAACAAACAAAATTAATTCAACGCCATTACACAATCACATACAAGGCCAGGAATTTTATATTTCAGATCCGAAAAACTGTATACTCGGCACCGCTTATTTAAATCTTAGCGATTAGTTTCAAAGATTTGACCTTGCTTATTTTGGGGTCTCGAAAATCAAGTTTTGTTAATGAACGGATTTAAGTTACCTTTCTCGGCAATGAAAATTAAGTTCACAATCAGTGAGCAGCACGGGAACCGTACTCATAAATATTATAGCCTTGAGCAAAACAACATACCATCTCCCTTTTCAATCCTGCCGCCATTGACATTCAGTCTAGCCACTTCAACGCCGAAGCCCTTGTGTTGACCTTGACATCCTGCCACTACAAGCTTTATTTCGACGACCAACGTGTCCCGATGGATGTTCTCATTTATGAAAAGGCACTTGAAATGTTCACCAACCTCAAATATTTTACTTTCCGTCTCCTGACCTCTAAATATATGATCCATACTATACGATAGAGGACACATTTTCCCTTGCATATTCGCCAACATGATGTTTAGGTATGCATTCAGAGCATTCCTTCCATCATCGGCCCTCTTCAAACTTGCCGAAATTTTGAAATTGTCGAAAGGGAGATCTTTTGAAAGGTGTAACGTCACCTCCCACGTACCGGGCTCACCACCACCGATACACTTCAGGGCGAATTTTTTTCTCAGAGAGACATTTTCCTTTGAGGCAATTTCGGAAATCTCAAATGCTTTTCTGTCTGCATGAAGGGGATAGTTAACTAATGGCCCTTGAGCCATTACCCTTGTTTCACTGAGTAGCTTCGACAGGCAGCAAATTTCTTTCAGCGCGCGTAGAGAACGTTGCAAGTCTGTGCAGGTGAAATATTTCTGAGAGATCCAAAAGTGATGCCAAAGATGACTGCGAAACAATCACCTTACGGCCTTATTCACCATCCGTGGTTGAACTATGATCAGCGGTTAAAAGGGAATTTGCACGAATAAGCGAATGCTGACCGAAATGATCGACTGGATGTATACCGTAAACTGGCGAGTTGGCGAGAAACTCGTTTGGCTCGAAGGCTGAGGGTAATTTTAAAAATCGCCTACAATAGAGGAATTGAGATACCATGCCAAAATAGCAACCCGCTAGGGTATACATTTGGCGACGCATTTCGGTCAGCTTTCGCATTATTATGGCAGAACCATCATTTAACCGCTGATCATGGTTTAACCATGGATGGTGAATAAGGTCGTTAGTGTTTAAAAAAATAATAAGAGAAAAATGTCAATGAATGCATTTACGAGTATAATTCGGAAAGTAAGCTCCGTTTTCGAATATGCGAGAAATAATCGCGGATGGCAACGTCATTTCCATGGCACTGTGAGCACATGATCAGTAGATATCAACAGGTCTATTCTGGTACCCCCGGTTGGGTTGGGAGACGTCACTTTTCCCGCCCGTTAACGACAAGTGCGATTCTCGTACCCATTTTCCCACCGGTTGGTATCTTGCTCGGTCGAAAAAAGGACTCCGATTTCTCGCCAGCTCTGTACCTGGCGTAAACGCTATTCGCTAGAGAGAAGTGTTGTTTCGATATCAGAACTTATCAAATTTTCGTTTAAAATGGAGGCTGCTAAGACGTTAATTGTGTTTTGAAAGGGTTTATCGGGATAAATGTAATCCATTTGACCAATCTGAAGAAGAATTTATCAATTACTTTAGATTTTTTAAAAAGTAGTTAAATCTTTTATCGAATTTACATAATTTAATCTAATAATTTAATACGACAATCTAAAGTAATTAAATCTTTAAAAGTAGTTAAATCTTTTACTACTCCATCAAGATAGTCAATAATGATAGTTGATAATTAGCTAAGATCAATTACATTCAAAGATTTAATTACTTAATATTTTCTTATTAAATTAAATTAAATTAGGGTAACATTTTAACATTAATTTAACATTGAGTGTGGAATGACTTTCCTCATTCCGTATATATCATTGCAATTTTTTTATTTGGGTTTTAATTCAAAGAAATTTGTCAAATATTTACAAAGTAATTGCAAAATCTGACAATAAAAGAATTTTTCTTGTTCCTTGATTAAGATGTAATTTTTTTAATGTTGTGAAAACTTGATGAATTTAATAACTTTTTTCGTGTTTTATTTTTTTATGTAATTGAAAAAATAAACAAATAGTTTGTAATATTAATTTATAAGATTTATTCATGTTAAAATAATTGGCATGGAAAAAACTTTATTACTTTTCCTCTCTCCAGAAAATTGGTAAAATTACATCAATATATTGAAAAAAAGACTCCAATTTATGTTCTATAAATGTATAATATTATTATAAATGTATATTTTTTAAAAGATAAATGGTTTACCCCCCCCCCCCTCCTTAACAATGGACTTATGAAAGTAAGAAAGATGCATTATAATGCATCTTATAAGAGCAGAACTTAAATCTCCCCACCTCTTACCGTTGGTGTCTTTTGAAAAGATGCGCTCAACTTTCCCACTTAAAATTTATGGATATTTTTCAAAATAATCCAACATAATTTCGAATTGGGAAGCAAATGTACGCTTCGCCATAGTTCCTTTGTCGATTCAAAACTTGAACTGAATCTGAAACCATAAACAAAAATATCGCAGACGATCGCTTGATTTGCTGCGCGCGCAGCAGAAATACGTTACTTCCTAGCGTGAAGCGAGATGTTCGAAACGACCGAGGTACGAGAATCAGACCCCTTCTTTCGGTCGAGAAAAAGCCATTAACGTCCCGCGGTCGAAAGGCGAAACGTTCCCAACCCAACCGGGGTACGAGAATAGACCCGCAAATTGGTATCAAATACCCGTGCTTCAGTTAAATCGCCCACCAGATCTATCGAAAATGAGCTTCGAAACAAAAGATCAGCCAAACACGAAGTTCCTGGAGTAATATGATTTTTGTGTGGGCAAAAATCGTTCGGTAGTTGCAATTCTTCGCTAACTGCGTTCTGCTTGTGGACTCAGACGAGCCATCTAAAACAAGTATCGAAGGATGCTGGGTTCCGGCGTGGTTTTGGTTCACGATAATGCTCACCAGCACACCGCTAGACGTATCCAAGAAATTTTGCAACATTTTCGTTGAGGGTGACAATGCCATTATCGATGCTTTTACACGACAACCTCATTCCTTGATAGCACATTTTTTTTTCTGAAAAAGGAATTTCTGACCTTGTAAAAAGTTATGACAAATGTCTCAATTTGAATGGTGACTATACATAAAAAATAACTTACTATCGTAGTTTTCTAATGTGTATTTTAAAAGTTTTGTATTTACATTCTTCGTTCTTGATCACCAAATAGATTTGCTTTCGCATTTATATAATTGTCATGCTCTGAACCTCAGCTGCTTGACTGATTTCAATTCTTTATACCAACGATCCTGTGATGTCCTCAGCTGTAACTGTATCTTTGACTGGATACTTTAACCCTCCAACAGTCGCTCGTATGTAGGAGATACTTATAGTATGCATCGTATTATATACTTATATAGTTCTTTCATCAATTTAACTGCAATTTTTATTTAAATAATCATTGTTTAGTATGGAGATAATAAATACAGATTACATAAATAAAAGTTGCATTTATTTTTGTAAAGCAACTCGATATAAATATGTAATACGATGCACGATATACGTAACTCGTACATACGCACGACTACTGTAGGGTTGAAAGGTGTTGCCTAAACCATCCCATGATTTTGGGGTCTATTCTGGTATCCCCGGTTGGGTTGGGAGACTTCACTTTTCCCGGCCGTTAACAACAGAAAAAGTGACGTCTCCCAACCCAATCGGGGGTAACAGAATAGACCCCTTTGACAAGCAAAATTAAAAGAAAGGCAATTGCAACCGAGATGACATTCCTCCTGAGAAGCAAGATATTTATAAAGGGCCTAAAAGCTCGTTTTAGAATGGAAGCTTGTGGCTACTTGTATCGCTAGCCGCGGTTCGAGCTTGCCGGCATCTGCTACGAGTGATTTGAGAATGCCACAACTTATTCTTCTTCTAGAATTTTCTGAAAATGTTATTATTTGCTACGATTTATTAGTGATCGTTTAATGTTGTTAGTCTTTGTTTAGTGTTAAGTTTTAATTAATAAATGTTCTTTTCTACAAGATAGTTCTAGTGTCTTACAACACGGCTACAAGCTATTAATTCAACTCTATGTGACAGTGAAGCGCTGTCATATTAAGAAGGGAATAATACAGCACAGTGTAACCTAGCCAGCGTTCGGCGTATCTCGATTGCCTGTGCATTGCACTGTAAATCTGCTTGACCGTGGTTCGATTCTGGGCCACGGTAGTTTAATCCAAGGACTGGTATTTAAATTCAAAACTTTATTTTCTGTTTATTCATGTTCTAGATGTTTCTTTAACATTCTAGTTCTCGAATGTTCTGCAAGTGTATAAATGCTGAGTTCCACTAGTTGTGGGAAAGTTCTCTGTTCTGTTATGTTACGAGTTGCTCCAAGCTAATAAATCTACTTTATTGCCGATGAAATAAATCAAGTTCAAAATGCCATTTATTAGATTTAGTGCATGTACTTGATAATCCGTGACTGATTGATCTGATTCGTTGTTAATGGAATCGGTGAGAAAAAGAACAGAACAAGTCCAAATCCCGCTTTTTTTCTTGCTTTTTTATGAATCGGTTCGATAAATGTAGATCTAAATATTAAGTGCAAGAGCAATACAAAACCATCCCCTTGATTAGTTCCAGGTATGTTTTAAATTCGAACGAGCATAGAGTAACAGCACCTGCTCAAACAACAAGCTCCATTATACAGGGTGTTTTTTCAAAACTGAGAATACCCAGATTCCTCTAGGGCTCGATCTATCAGCTGAAATACAGAGTGATTTTTTTTTAAACTGACAGTACTCAGAGCCTTCTGTAGCTCGATCTATCAGCTGAAATGCCACCAAATTTGGTAGGGGGAGTAAAGACGACATGAGGAAAAAGATTCCATGTTAAAAAAATAGTTCCGAAAGTCGCCGATAGGGGGGAAAATGTGGCGCACAACTGAAAATTAGACAAATGAGGAAAAAAGAATATGGAGGCCTTTCTAGGAGGGTGCTATTTTTTTTCTTTCTCTTGACCGAATTGGATCGGCAATTTTTCTAGTCCATCTCCTGATAGCAATTTTATTTGTTTTTTAAGCAGCTTGTAACGTAGGCTGTGTTTCGTGATACTCTTGTTCTATTGAGTTGAGAAATTTTATTTAAAGGATCACTGGCAAAGCCCGTTCTTTCGTGTAGCATAAGCCAGTATAAACTCTCTTCAACTAACTAATTAGACAAATGGATAA
>BGPR01004123.1:3019-30101 GCA_013235015.1 Araneus ventricosus | reverse complement strand
ACAATAATCTCTAATATGTCACCATGAATGCTCAGTAATATGTTCTTCTTTAAGGTCGTCAACTTCGGGATCCTACCAAGATAGGCCTTGGACTTCGAATAACCCCACTGGAAAAACTCGCATGGGGTTACATCCGGGGAAAATGGGCACGGAGAATGTTTTGTGCAGGATGCAATGTGTGGTCCACGAGAACAGTGGTCGTATTGAAGGGTCATCACATGCCTTCGCCGAGGGAGTCATTTTATTGAATAAAATAGTACTTTGGTGCACTGTTCGTGGCAATTGATTCATGGCTTTTTTTATATATAAATTGAGCCGCGTTAACAGTTTTCTTTCTTTTTTTATTATTTTCTTTCAGTATTTATTTATGTATTTGGTAATGCATTTTTTTCTGTTAGTGGATTTTGCCATATTTTTACTCGGACGAAACGAAAGTAATTGTTAAAAGTAAGGTTATTATTAAATGAAGGTTAGTGGTCAATTGATTCATCAGTTCTGTTTTTCATGTTTTTTTAAAATTTCTTAAGCAGTCTGACAATGTAAATGAGATTTTCTACTATAACTTTCGTTAGTAAATCTGTAAAAATGGGATTTGATATATGTTTGGAGGGCTAAGAGCCAGTCTTAGACGGGCACAAATCTTCTAGTATAATATATTCACCGATTACTTATTCGAAGTCGAGGCCTAAAAGCTAATTTCTAAACCGCTAAAGATAAGTGTATACTTCCAATTGGAAAAATGCTTTAAATGACGTAAAGAATACTTTCCGCTTTTAGGGAGCATAAATGTACTTTTGAAAAATTACGAAGTGTGATTTTTTATACAGTTCCCTTGCCCTATTAGTCATATTTAGTGAAGTACTTTTGACACACTGACATTTTAAACAAAAAAGTTTCACTCTCAAGCGGCTAAAACTGACTAAGTTATGCAGCTACAAATATAACTTTAGACCATCTCAATTGTTTGAGGCGGCAGTTGATTGGCTTAATGAAATTCAATGCTTCATAACTCGACCAGTTTTAGTAGCAGAAGAAGGGAACTTTTTGGTCAATGGTGACGCCGACCACTATTTTTTGGTATGCAGATTTATTGCTGATTTTAACTTAACTAAACCTTCAATAGATAATAAGAATAATTGGTTTATGAAAGTTTTAAAAACATACAGGGGCGTTGCTCAGAATCAGAGAATGCTATATTTTACGAAAAATATAGCGCTCTTTGATTTTTTAAAAAAAAATCTGAGAGTGTAATTGTATGAAAAATTTGTAAAATTTTACAAAATATTTGCAACCCAATTACGGACTGGAGACCTACTTTGAAATTTGACTTTTAGGAATGACGTATTTGTTTGGTTGTCTCTCGTTTGTTGCTAATTCTGCACTGTTTTATATATTAATGTTTTGTTCTAGAATCATTTTTATGTTTTCAGTTCTATGAAGAATGTATGTAAAGTTGTGTATAGAATCAATTTTATGTTTAGTTAATATTAAAAGTGTAACCTACAAAAAAGCCCCTTTGAGTCTAATAAATCCTCTGACCTCGGAGGCTCCTATCATGCACCATTCTAGATGGAGCATAAGTTTGACGTGATATGTTAAAACAGCACCTCCAGAGTTGTAAGATGTCGCAGATTAATTTTTCAGAAAAAAATAAAATTATACATTTATATTTTTAATTTCATGAAGCGATAAAATGATCCCTTGTATTCAGTGATTGCTAACAGAATACTTTTTCGCGTGTAGAAGGTTAATATCTGGTTGTCAGAGTTAAAGTTGATACTGAAAATTTACATAAAATGCAGATCTTACCTACTGTATCCTGTTCCGTCTGCTGCAGCCGTAAAACCTTTTATTGCTTTGGTGGTTGTACTTTTAACTACCTTTTTCAGAAATCTGCATCATTAAAATGTTTGTTTCTGTTGACATTCCCTGAGTTCCTTAATTACTTGTTATTCATACCTTTCCGCATACCCAAAATTGACACTCGCCATAATAAAATCTGCTTATTAGGATACCTCCTAGCAGCTTTTATATTTTTGGAATATTTTTTTCAGAGTCGCCCGGTATATTGATTGCTTAACAAAGTTAGGAAATAATATTTGTAGAAAATTGAAGTATATTGTAAGAATATGAGTTTATGTAGAACTATGAAAGTAAGCTTTCAGGAAAGGCATCTCCTACTAGGGCTTAATGTGTGACTTTACATTAATTGACAAAAGAGAGAGAGGTTAAACTATAAACATACAACTAATTTTAAAGAATAAAAACAAAAACAAAATTTTCAAGACATACGATATTTATTTGCAATTAATAGATATAAACATCAAAATATAACAGTTCTCTAGAAAAGTTCCATGTTAAATTCTTACAGAGAGTCATCTGAGTTAACCTGCATATTGGCCTACTGCATTCTGAACAACATTCAATGTACTATCTACTCCTACTGAGCTAACATTACCGATAGATGCACTGCCTAATACATGCATAAGAATAATTGCGGAAATCACTTCCAACAGAGCTTGAATCAGAGCTTCACTAGAAGAAACACCAGAACCAAGGACACCTGAGTAAATATTTGACATTACATTGGGAAGGGCGGCGGCACCTCCAGAGGCAATGGCTGCAACATTTGAAGATACTCTGTTTGCGGCTCCAGAACTAGACAAGCGATTGACAGCACCTGCATATGAACCGGCTGAAGCTGATGCACCAGCACCTGAACCTGCTCCAGCTCCGTAGCTTCCTCCATATCCACCTGCAGCTCCTGCCCCGGCTCCAGCAGCGTAGCCTTGACTATAACCACCGGCAACTCCTGCTCCAGAACCAGCAGCTGTCGCAGCTCCTCCTCCATATCCTCCTGAGGCTCCTGCACCTGCCGCTGCTGCAGATCCGGCACCTGATCCAGCTCCACCACCGTAGCCTTGCCCATATCCACCGGCACCTCCTGCTCCTGCTCCTGCACCAGCACCAGCCGCAGCTCCCGCACCTGCTCCAGCTCCGTAGCCTTGGCCATATCCTCCTGCTCCTCCTGCTCCAGCACCAGCCGCAGCTCCCGCACCTGCTCCAGCTCCGTAGCCTTGGCCATATCCTCCTGCACCTCCAGCTCCTGCTCCAGCACCAGCCGCTGCTGCAGCTGCAGCACCTGCTCCAGCTCCAGCACCTGCTCCAGCTCCAGAGCCGAAGCCTTGACCATATCCACCAGCACCTCCTGCTCCTGCTCCAGCACCAGCCGCTGCTGCAGCTCCAGCACCTGCTCCAACTCCAGCGCCATAGCCTTGACCATATCCACCGGCACCTCCTGCTCCTGCGCCAGCACCAGCCGAAGCTCCAGCACCTGCTCCAGCTCCAGCTCCGTAGCCTTGGCCATATCCTCCAGCACCTCCTGCTCCTGATCCCGCTCCAGCACCTGCTCCAACTCCAGCACCATAGCCTTGACCATATCCTCCTGCACCTGCAGCTCCTGCTCCAGCACCAGCCGCTGCTGCAGCTCCAGCACCTGCTCCAGCTCCAGAGCCGTAACCTTGACCATATCCACCGGCTCCGCCTGCTGCTGCGCCAGCACCAGAAGCAGCTGCAGCTCCAGCACCAGCTCCAGCGCCATAGCCTTGTCCATATCCACCGGCACCTCCTGCTCCTGCACCAGCACCAGCTGCAGCTCCAGCACCTGCTCCAGCTCCAGCTCCGTAGCCTTGACCATATCCTCCTGAACCTCGAGCTCCTGCTCCAGCACCAGCCGCTGCTGCAGCACCTGCTCCAGCTCCAGAGCCGTAGCCTTGGCCATATCCGCCTGAACCTCCAGCTCCTGCTCCAGCACCTGCTCCAGCTCCAGAGCCGTAGCCTTGACCATATCCACCTGCTCCTGCTCCGCTCGCACCAGCTCCTCCTCCATATCCTCCTGAACCTCGAGCTCCTGCTCCAGCACCAGCCGCTGCTGCAGCTCCAGCACCAGCCGCTGCTGCAGCTCCAGCACCTGCTCCTGCTCCAGCTCCAGCGCCATAGCCTTGTCCATATCCACCGGCACCTCCTGCTCCTGCACCAGCACCAGCCGCAGCTCCAGCACCTGCTCCAGCTCCGTATCCACCTGCACCTCCTGCTCCGGCACCAGCAGATGCTGCTGCACCTGCTCCAGCTCCAGCTCCGTAGCCTTGGCCATATCCTCCTGCACCTCCTGCTCCTGCTCCCGCACCTACTCCTGATCCAGTGCTAGCAGCCCAGCTCCTGCTCTCCAGTGTGCTGGGGAAGGCCTTGGCTAGACCAGACCTCCTTGCTCTTACTCCCTGTCTCCAGGGCACCAGCCAGCTCCAGACTGTCTAGATCCAGGCTGGGAGGCCTTGCAGATTTCCACTGGCTCCCTCCCCCTCCCCTGCTCCTGCCCAGCACTGCTCCAGCTCCAGCGCCTTAGCCTTGCCATATCCACCGGCACCGCCTGCTCCTGCTCCAGCTCCAGCGCCATAGCCTTGGCCATATCCACCGGCACCTCCTGCACCAGCACCAGCTCCTGCTCCAGCTCCACTAAAGATTGCGGCAGGTCCATAAGTTCTTACAGTTTCTGTGACTGTAGAAGAGGCACTCGACGCAGCAGCCGAGGCTGTGCTTTCATTAATCGCACCGGCATTCGATAACATTCTTCCCATTTGATAAGACATGTTACGGATAAATTCATCTGAGTTACTAATTGATTGCGCCATAGCTGCAGCATAACTGGACATTGCATTTGCCATGCTTCTTGCTGTATTTTCATCCAAGCCGAGACTCTTGGCAGCAGTCGACACCATCGAAGAAGCAGCTGCTTGTGCAGAATTTGAAGTGACAGTTGTGGAAGTGATAACACCAGAATTTATCAAATTCTGACTGAATACCTGTGCGAATGCGTCTCCAGCCCTGTTGCCTGTAGCTCCTCCTGCTCCTGCGCCAGCACCTGCACCTGCACCGGCTCCACCATATCCCCCTGCAGCTCCAGCATTTTAAAGATCTGACGAGACATCCTCATTTTAAAACTGAACGACCCATTTGGAAGGATTAGAATCGAATCTAGGAAACAAGATGGCGAAATAGGCTGGGAAGAACCTTATAAGTAAGAATAATTTCAGAGTTCAAACAAATCAGAACCCAATGTATATCCACCGTGGCATCTACTATTATGAAACTGGAAACTGCTAAAGAAAACAATTTATCAAAAATGCTATGGATTTTTTTTGCCGAGACTCTCTGACTTTGTAAAACGTCTGAAAATCAGTTAAATCACGTATTAATGAACTGAAGTGAAATTGTAGCCAATTATTGCAAATTTAAGAGATGAAGCCCACTTCTTTAAAGCCGCATTTTGTGTTAGTTGCAAGGAAATAAATTAAAATTCAAAACTATTTTCAATACTAATCATGTGCTATACAAATTGTAGATGCTTATCATAAACAGGAGTTAGAAATAGCGACTGACTAATGGCCGTTCCAGCTGACACTCACCGCAATATAGGATATTTTTTATTTCATTCCTTTGGCAAAGATGGAAAATGATACTGAGATTAAGCTTGTCCAAGTGATTTTTGTACTTAAAATTAATTGTTACGTTAATTTAATTACCGATTTAAATAGCGAAAATTCTTAATTCGATGCACGTTTCAGACACGTTGTTATAGATTAAGAGGTTAATATCACATATCTTCTTTACACCGGACACAGCCTGGAAATGCACTCCTGCATGAATTTATCATCTCTTTTGGGTTTTCACCCAACAAACACATATAAAATACAAGGCCAAGGATAGCCTAAATTCCAAACTAGCATAAATATTTCTCTTCCTATTGGAGGTTTTGACTCTCTGCTAAGGATTTTACGACGCCAAGGACAAAATCGACTAGGGGCAGAGAGCTTCATTGTATTTCTCTTAACGAACCCGCAACACACACTTGTATTTATAAAGAACTCCTGACCAACTCTCCTTTATACATTTTACTCAAGGGTCTCTTTAATGAAATCTAAACTTATTAATGGATCATTTCCGCAGGCTTCATTGAAGTTGTGGTCCATGGTATCGAATCCTTCACAGCGGCAATCAACTGAAGCACTGAGATATTGGGTTAATCATCTAGGCTTTAAAACTAAATCGGTTTCAAAGAGAGATTTCAGAGCTTTTAAATTTTATTTTAAAACAGATGGAAATCAGGAAAATTTGCCAAACCCCAGGTAAAGGATTTGTAAATATCTTATTATTTAGTCTCTTTTGAACGTACGTAGCTTCAAATGTACTTACAATCTCTAGAAAAAATCTTCTAGGAAAGGGAAAGGCCCCAGCGTGTAGACTGGAATAATTCTAAATTTAGGACCGCTCCAGTTTTAATGTTATTGATAACTTTTATTCGGGTGTTGTTTTAATAGTTTATTTCAAAATTTTATTTGTTTCTTTTTTCGCAGTGTCTACATAATTCCTGATCCACTCTGTAGGAAGCTGGCATGGACCTTCAGTCAATGTCTCTTCCCTCACTGACCAGAGGGTAAAATTTGGGGAGATTTATATTTCATTTGCAACAACAACAAATCTTGAAACAGCCACATTCCAAGGCATTGAAGATTTAGTTCCAGGAGAGGAAATACAGGAGTGACGTTTTAAGAAATATTAGGCTTGACAAAATCCAGCGTTGTTCGGGATCTAAATATTTTCTACAGGCCTGATAATCCTAAGCCTTTTCTTTCTTGAAATATATAGACAATCAATGAAAAAAAATCATCATTAAAGTTAAACTCTTTTATTCCAAATCCAACTATTTTAACATGTATTCAAAAAAAGAATACTTATACAGAGAAATTAAATTGAATAAAATAAAATTGGAGGTAAGTGCAAGAACCAACTCCTTCTTTAATATATATTCAAAAGAAACGATATGCATGAAGAGACAGGAACAAATAAAATTTGGGGGAAATGCAGAAATAAACTCTTTGAAGATGTATTCAAAAAAGCATAAATGACGAAGAGGAAATTAAATAAAATCAAAAATCAAAAGACAACAAAAATAGGAGAAATAATGCAAAAACTGTTAACTGTTCATCCGAAATCGTGTAGCATTCTTCCATGGATAAAATGAATACATAATGAAATAAATGTACATAAGGAAAGCCAAAAATGACGTAAAATCTGAAACCAAATAAATAAATTAAACCACGGAAATGATCTTTCCTGTGGATTAAAAATGAAACTATAAAATACAGGATAACAAGTCCATTCTTACACCTTACTTTTGTGTAAGAAATAAAAACGAATTTGAATTTTAAATTAAAAATCTCGCGTTAGCCCCATCCGGGCTAATCCATCACTTGGGCTCAAATTTAACCACTGGATTCCCAAACTGTCTGCATGTATAAAGAATAAAATTTGAAAACGAAAACACATTTATTTAATAATCGTTCTTTTGAGAGATAGATTGAAATAATAAAATAGAATCTTTGACAAAGATTCTCAGAAATTGGCGTGGCGCTTGATATTTGATTGACATAAAAAAAATTAAATACTGTTAATTTGACTCTGGGCTTCCTTTATCTTAATTCACAAAAAATCCTTTGGAAATCCATTATATCTTTATAGACCAGATCTGTAGACATTCTTGAATAATAGAAGGGTCCTCATTTGTTGAGAAACCCTGTACCTGGAAACTGTTCATTAGGGGTTGTCTGGAGGGATCTGGTCAATTGTTTCCGCATTCACATATTAATCTTATTCCGTCTTAACGCAATGACCTTTCTGCTGACCTCCTATTGAAGAATTAAGATATATTTCAGAGGACAATACATAACTTCTAGCAACCAAAATCTATGAATTTTAAACTGGAAACAATGTCTTTTACAAATTCCAGTCCACATAACCTTCAAGTCAGTCCAGTCCTTAAGGCAGTCTTTGGAAGAAAAATAGTACAAATCTCCAATGAAAATAGATTCCTGGCTATATTTGCAACCCCACCCAAATAAGAAATCCAAATGAACTTAACATCTGAATAATCTCTTATTTAATCTGTAAATCTCTTTACTTTAGTCCTATGTGATTTTTTTCTTGTGTAATAAATCTTTGAATTAACCCTAAATATTTGAAGAGAATTATATAAACCCAACGGATCCCGGTGAGAACCCCTACACTCTCTGTAGTGAAATAAATTCTGTCAAAAAATCTCCAAAGGGGCTCCCACTGGTTAAAGGCTTACTAAAAGGTTCTTGTCTCTTCTAAACATTTCTTTATTGAAATCTGTTTCTAAACCATTATAAACTTAGCCAGCAACATTTAAAACCTATAAATCTTCAGTCAAAAATGCTTTGAAGGCAAACTATTTCCCAAAAAAAATATTCCTGTATATTGATGGGGTGACGAAATGCACCTTAACTCTATATATAATATGTTAATGAAAATATATCCCAAAGGATCAGCAAAACATTGAAATAATTATGTCTCATTCCGGTGATTCTGACCTTGAAAATACAGTGATTGTGTGGTTTTAAATTTTTGCTGAAGAGATATTGAATTGACTTTGAAAAGTGAACTGCACGTTTTCATTTTACACAGCTCTCTGATCTAAAATCATTATCTAAACAACCCAACAGCATCCTCTAGGAAATCCAGTAGACGCTTCTTTGGAAAACAGAGTGATTCCAAAAATCAAAGGAAAATAAGAAACAGAAATAATGTGTGACACTGTCATGTCTCCAAGAAACAAAAGGATCTCCCGTGGTCTCTTTTCAATTAGAAATGTTTTTTTGAACTGTTTGGTAGTTTTAAACATATAACGGCAGGTTTTAAAATTGATATATGAAATAGGGAAGCAAAAGAGATGCTTTAACTTTATTTTATACTGTTTCAGAAGCACCTCATAATATCAGGAGATTTTGTAAAGTTAAAAATTTTAAAATACCTATATTTTTTAATTGGGCTAAATTATAATCTAAGATAATTTGTAATAAAGAATTTTTTTTCTCGTCGACCTCCATTTCACATTTGGTGCTGGGTGGACTAAAAAATCGCATGCAAATGGTTTGTATCCCAAGTGAACATATAACTGGAAATACTTAATATGCAAGTAAGTCCTTGACTATAAAGCACACCTACAGACTGACCGCTCTAATATCCCGCCCATGGTCCCTTGTTTCCCCATGATCACGTCCGTGTTATGCTTCCTCTGACCCCATCGTGGGTACCGCAAAGAATTGCTGCTGGTTTCTTGAGGGTCAGCCGTGGGTTCAAAAAGATTCTTGAAGAATTAAATACTAGGAGATCAAATGACATTGAGTTGATTTGGAATGGAGACGCTCAGTCTGTTTCTGCAGGATACTGATATATTGTTTTAAACAGGTCTGGTCGAATTCATAAGAATAAATCCGCAAGTACGCAAATGGGCCGCAGAAAATCCAGTCATGTGAACAGGGCTAAGGAGATCCAGTAATTACTTTAACCAATTAAATTCAAAAGATTTCTAAATATGTATGGATGTCCCAACTGACGAAGAATCTCTAGTTACAAACATAACTAAAATTTGACTGGGGTGAATTATGGAGTAAAAGTGCAATGGACGGATCCCAGGCTGATACAATATGCTTGAATCTGCAAGTATATCAAAATTACATTCAAAAAAATACAGTTCAGATTATGTTAGAACTCAGGGATAGGTATTCGCCATTGTAACATCATTCGTATTTCATCTTAGCCAGGACTCAATGTTAAAACCAAAGCTGACCATTTGAATGTATCTTTTAAAGACCCATTAAATTTTATTTAAGGAACAGAAAAACATAGGAATTTTATTCGCAGGGGCGCGTTGGTGCACTAACGCTCTAGCCAGGTAAACCAAGTAATTAAGTCTATCTGAAAAGATCATGCAAAACCGAAAAAACCTATATCTCCAGTAAACTCTTGTAAAGTAGAGAATTAAAATCATATATAGACGACGGAGCTCTCTTCTGATAGAAGAGAACATGTAAGAGATTCTCACTCTAATCTCCATGGCATTAACCACACTCACAAAAGCATAACTGTATTACTCTTACAGCTCTTCAGGAACAAACTTAAACCTTTTATCTATTTGCTTTCAAATCGTGAACTCCATAATACTCTAGCTTCTGAAACGGAACCCAACACATTGAGACATGTTATTTTGGTCTTTACCCAACAGCCCTGAAATTCATCAGTAAACGAATCTGTTTTGGGAAAAGAGAAAGGTAAAGCAAATTTAATCAATGAATTGGGAAATCAAATTCTTCCTAACTCACAAGAGTATTAAAACCAAAAACAGGAAGTATTCCTGAAACGTTGTCCTGAGTTGAAATACAAGTCAAATAAAGATACAGATTTGATTTATTTATTGACATTGACAGACGATTATTTATTTATTAAAAAAAGAAAGAAAGCGAAAGATTATGAGCTTATTTATTTTATTTCCTGGTGTTTTGAAAACATCTTGATTGATGAGGTATGCCGCATGATTACTGGGTAACTTAAAAATAGAATTCCTTCTAGAAATATGGGGTAGAACAATTATCATCTGATTAAGATTTCAAGAATAGGCAATTTTAATCTTAATTTCCATTTTGATGATAGTCTGGTCTTGCGCTGCGTACGTGATCCATTTGGTTTCTATACATCTTCAAATATCTTACAAACGCTTTGATTACAAAGCTCTAAAATAATCAAAGATAATTTTAATTAAAACATTAATTAAATTGACGTTCCATCAATTCCGAGGAATTCCAGATAAAGCGTAAGTGCAAGGGAAAAATATATATTAAATATTCCCCTGCAGCTCCAGCTCCCGATCCAGCAGCAGCACCTGCTCCAGCTCCAGACGCAGAGCCTCTACCGTATCCACCGGCAACTCCTACGCCTGCTCCAGCACCCGCCGCAGCTCCTGCTCCCGATCCATATCCACCGCCAATTCCAGCTCCGTATCCTCCGGCACCGCCTGCGCCTGCTCCAGCACCAGCTCCAGCGCCGGCTCCTCCTCCGTATCCACCTGCACCTCCTGCTCCGGCACCAGCAGCCGCTGCTGCACCTGCTCCAGCTCCAGCCCCAGCGCCTCTACCGTATCCTCCGGCACCTCCACCGCCAGCTCCAGCACCAGCCGCAGCTGCTGCTCCAGCTCCTGCTCCCGCACCATATCCACCGCCAATTCCAGCTCCGTATCCTCCGGCACCTCCTGCGCCTGCTCCAGCTCCAGCACCAGCTCCAGCGCCTCCTCCGTATCCACCTGCACCTCCTGCTCCGGCACCAGCCGCAGCTGCTGCTCCAGCTCCTGCTCCCGCACCATATCCACCGCCAATTCCAGCTCCGTATCCTCCGGCACCTCCTGCGCCTGCTCCAGCTCCAGCACCAGCTCCAGCGCCGGCTCCTCCTCCGTATCCACCTGCACCTCCTGCTCCGGCACCAGCTGCTGCTGCTGCACCTGCTCCAGCTCCAGCCCCAGCGCCTCTACCGTATCCTCCGGCACCTCCAGCGCCAGCTCCAGCACCAGCCGCAGCTGCTGCTCCTGCTCCCGCACCATATCCACCGCCAATTCCAGCTCCGTATCCTCCGGCACCTCCTGCGCCTGCTCCAGCTCCAGCGCCGGCTCCTCCTCCGTATCCACCTGCACCTCCTGCTCCGGCACCAGCCGCAGCTGCTGCTCCAGCTCCTGCTCCCGCACCATATCCACCGCCAATTCCAGCTCCGTATCCTCCGGCACCTCCTGCGCCTGCTCCAGCTCCAGCGCCGGCTCCTGCGCCGGCTCCTCCTCCTCGCGCTGCATCCTCTCCAGCACCTGCTCCAGCTCCAGAGCCATAGCCTTGGCCATATCCACCGGCACCTCCTGCACCAGCACCAGCTCCTGCTCCAGCTCCACTAAAGATTGCGGCAGGTCCATAAGTTCTTACAGTTTCTGTGACTGTAGAAGAGGCACTCGACGCAGCAGCCGAGGCTGTGCTTTCATTAATCGCACCGGCATTCGATAACATTCTTCCCATTTGATAAGACATGTTACGGATAAATTCATCTGAGTTACTAATTGATTGCGCCATAGCTGCAGCATAACTGGACATTGCATTTGCCATGCTTCTTGCTGTATTTTCATCCAAGCCGAGACTCTTGGCAGCAGTCGACACCATCGAAGAAGCAGCTGCTTGTGCAGAATTTGAAGTGACAGTTGTGGAAGTGATAACACCAGAATTTATCAAATTCTGACTGAATACCTGTGCGAATGCGTCTCCAGCCCTGTTGCCTGTAGCTCCTCCTGCTCCTGCGCCAGCACCTGCACCTGCACCGTAGCCTCCACCATATCCCCCTGCAGCTCCAGCTCCCGATCCAGCAGCAGCGCCTGCTCCAGCTCCAGACCCAGAGCCTCTACCGTATCCTCCGGCAACTCCTAGCCTTTGTTTCTATTTAAATTCTGGAATTTGCCAGGTTCAAAGACAAGGAAACAGTTGGAAGAACCTATAAGTAAGCAGAAGAATTCTCCTAGCATTGAGTTCTAAATTTAAATCCAGGAACCCAATGTATATCCACTGTGTGGTATCTGTTCGACATGAAATCTGTTCTGTTTTAAAGGAAAATAATTTATCAGTACGGTTATGTGGATTTCACAGAGACTTGATTTTGTAAAACTGGGGAAAATCAGTTAAATCACGTAATAATGAACTGAAGTGAAATTGTAGCCACCATTGAATCATGGGTATTTAGTCTACTTCTTCAGCTCTTCTACTTGCTAGTTTGCAAGGAAATAAATTAAAAATTCAAAACCATTTCAATACTAATCATGCCATACAAATCTGTAGATGCTCTATTCATAAACAGGAGTTAGAAAGAAGTGGACTGACTATCTCATTAAATCTAGCTGACACCAATCTACATTGAGGATATTCTTTTATTTATTTCTATCCTTTAAGATTGAAATGATACTGAGACATCGGTTTTATCCGGGCGATTTTGTAATTAAAAATCAACTGTTACGTTGAATTTGAATAATGATTTGAAATAGCGAAAATTTTAACTGGATGCAATGCCTCCAGTCACGCTTGTTACAGATTAAGAAGGCCACATCACATATCTCCTAATCGGACACAGCTTGAAATGCACTTTGAATTGACATCTTTGGCTCTTTCACCCAAATAAAACACATAAAACAAATAGCTCAAGTGGATAGCCCAATTCCAAAACCAGCGCATGTGTATTTCTCCTATTGGAGGTTTCACCTTCCAAGGATTTTACTGACAAAACTGACTAGTAGAGCTATTTTACTTTTGTAACCCAAACAATACCACCTTAATTGATATAAAAGAACCCGGACCAACCTTTATACATAATCAAGGGTTCTCTAGCCGAAATCTAAACTTATTAGCTGGATCATTTGCAAAATTCTGAATAAAGTTGTGGGTCCATGGCATCGAACCTTCCACAGCGGCAAATCAACTGAAGCACATGAGATATTAAGTTTAATATCAGTTTTAAAACTAAATTTGTTCTCCAAAGAGATTTCTGAAGAGTTTTAAATTCCATTTAAAAGAGATGAAACTAGAAATTTAATAAACCCTAGTAAAGACTATGTAAATATCCATTACTTTAGGTCTTTAATAACGTATGTAGCTCTAAAATGTACTCTTTACGTCTCTTCTAGAAAATCCTCTCAGGGAAGGGAAAAGGCCCCCCAGCGGGAGGACTGGACACTCTGAAATGACCGCCTGGGGCTTTACTGCTGACAACTTTTATCTGTTGCTCTTGTAATGCTTGTCTAAATTTTATTTGTTTTTCTGCAGTGCCTATTATAATTCCTGGATCCATTTGTGGAGGGAGTTTCATGCAAGACCCTCTAGCCTGTCTCCTTCCTCACTGACCGCAGGCAAAATCTGGGGAGATTATACTCATTTAAAATTCAACAAATAAATCTTGGAAAACAACATTCAAGCAATATTGAACATTTGTTCAGGTGAAATGCTATGAGGACGTTTTAAGGAACATGCTAGGTTGACAAACCCAGTTGTTCGGGATTCCAAATATTTTCATATGCCCATAATCCGTTTCTTTCTTCTGAAATATATAGATAACTCAATGAAAAAAAATTACCATTAAAGTAAACTTTTATTCCAACCAACTTATTTAGCTACGGCCCAAAGACAATAATTATATTAAGAGAAATAAATTTAATAAAATAAAACTTGGGAGGGGGAAATGCATGAACCAACTTCCTTTATGAATATGGCTCCAAAAAGAAATGGGATATATGAAGAGAGATAGTGTAATAAACAAATTGGGGAAAATGTAAGAACAAACTCTTTTATCACGGCTCCAAAAAAGAGAAAGACGAAAATTGAGAAATTAAACAAAAATCAAAAAAATCAAAAGACAATAAAAAGAGAGAGAAATAATGCAAAAACTGTTAAATTTAAAACACCTGAAACGTAGACGTATGGATAAAACTACATACGCAGGAAATAAAGAAATATAATGAAAGTCAAAATGACGCAAAACTAAACCAAAATAATAAATTTAAACTACGGAAATATGATTTTCCTTCTCGTGGATAAAAAAAGAACGAGAAAATAGGACAATAAACGTCCATTCTTACCCACCACATTTACAAAAGAAATAAAATCCAACTGAATCCTGAAAATAAAATCTCATAAGTTAGCTCCATCCAATTAATTAAGCCAAATTTAAATCCACTGATTTCAAACGGTTCGGGGTATATAAAGAATAAAGAAACGAAAATATATTTACTCATTAATAATTGTTCTTTTTTTTGGATATAGATAGATTGTTAACAAAATAAAATCTTTATTAAAGATTTCCCAAGAAATTTATATGCTGATATTATTTGGACACAAAAATAACATTGAAACACTTGACTCCGCTTTCATTTTGTAATGCATTAAAAATTTTGAAATTCATTATATTTTATAGAATTGATCTGTGATTATCTGACTGAAGAATAGAAGGGTCCGCATTTGTTGAGAAAACCCTTTAAAAAATTGAAACTGTCTCATTAGGGGTTATTGTTCCTGGAGGATCTGCCATTGCTTCTCTGCCATCTACATATATTAATACCTTTTAATCTTTATCTGCTCTCCTAATGTATTGACTTTCGCTGACTCTCTTATTGAAGAATAAGATATATTTCAGAGGAAGATAATACATAACTTCTAGTAACCAAAATCTATGAAAAAATAATTTTTTTTTTTAAAACTGGGAAATACCCTTATATAAATCTAAAGTCCATAACCTTCAAGTCAGTCCAGTCTCTGCTAAGTTTTAAAGAAAAATAGGCGCAAATTTCAAATGAAAGAGACCCCATATATCGAAAATCACCAAATAAGAATCCTACAACAACTTTAAATATCTACAATTTTGCATTATTGACCGTAACTTTACTTAGTCTCAGTATTTTTTTCTTTGTGTAATAAATCTTTTAAATTAACTAAATATTTGAAGAGAATTATATAAACCCAATGGAGTCTCGGTGAGAACCTCTTTAATTTCTCGTAGTGAACAATGGTTAAACCTAAAGGGGCTCCCACCACAAAATACCTAAAGGTTTCCTGTCTCTCTTCTAAATATTTCTTTAGTTTGAACTCTGTTTAAACCCCATTTAGAAACTTCCATAGCCCAAACATTTAAAACCTATAAATCTTCAGCCAAAAATGCTTGAAGGCAACCATTTCCAAAATATCTGTATAACATGTGGGTGACGAAAGTCGCACCTTTAACCCCAGAAGGCATACATAAGAATAAAAAGACATCCCAAATAGACTGGCAAAAACATTGAAATAATTACGTCTCATTCAGACTTGATCCATTATTGAAAGTGATTGTGTGGTTTCAAATTTTACGTTTACTGATATTTCAGAATTCCGACTCTCTTGTGAAAGTGTAGGGAATGCCTTCTTCTTTACCATAGCCTTAAGGACGGAAAACTAATTATCTCTTTTAAACAACCACCACATCCCCCCCCCCCCAGGAAAACCTGGTGCAGATCGCCTTCTTTGAAAAAAAAACAGGAGGATCCCAAAGGAAAAAGACAAGAGTCCAGTATACCAATGCAAGGACACCTATTCGCAAGTCCTTGAAACAGCGACTTTAACTCTTTCTTCACTAGAAACGTCTTTAACCTGTCATGGCTCAAAGATATTAAACCCATGGCAGTGGCCTAAACTGACGCTTTACATATAGTGAAATATTAGGAGACGCCTGAACTCACTCTGTTCTGAAAATCTAACATCGTGATGATCTTGAAAGCCAGTAACCTTGGAAAACAATTGATATTCGGAAGGTAATAACATAAATCATTATAACCATGATAATTTGCAGGGACAAAGAATTTTTTGTCAACCTTCATTGCCATTATCCCATCATTTACAGTAGGATTGCACCACAAATGTTTCTTGTATCTTAAAACGATAACTGGAAACACTGCATATGCAAGCAAAAGTCCTTTTGACTATAAATATCAATGGCAGGACTCAATCTGCTCTAATATCCTGTCTATATCCTGTTTCCTGCGATCATTGGTCCAAGCATGCCTTTATCTCCATCGCGTGGGTAACCCGCAAAGCTGAATCTGCTTGCTCGAGGGGTCAGCCGGTCTTGAACATTTATTTAAAGAGAATCTGTCAGCAAATTTACTAGACACTAAATGACATCGAGCTGATTTGACGGAGACGCGTCTGTTTCCTGCAAGGGATACTGGATACTTTCGTGGGTGAAGGGTTCCGGGAACAGCAAGTGTCTATCGAATTACAGCAGGCAATAAATCCGCAAGTACGTATAAATGGGTCGCAAGGAAAACTGGGCCATGTGAAGAGGTTAGAGCATCCAGGCACTCTCATTTAACTCACCTGAAATCTTAAATATTTAAATATGTAAGGATGTCCTGCACCCGGATTAAAAGAATTCTCAATACAAACAGATGAATCAAAAAACACTGGCTATGGAGGCACTGACGTAGATCCAGGCTGATACACGTTGAATCTGCAAGATGAAATTAGCTGGGGTTATCTAAAAAATACAGTTTCAGATTATGCTGCTATAACTCCGTGATACAGGCAACGCCACAAATTTGAATCTGCCTCGGGCCGTATCTTGAGCACGGTGCCAGGATCAATGTTAAATTAAAGCTAATCTCTATTATTTTAAATGGTCTTTTAAAGACCATTAAAATTATTTAATAACAGAAACATAGAATTTATTCTGCAGGTAAGTGGGTTGGTGACTGAACGTCGGCCATAAAACGGCGCAACAAGTCTATCGAAAATATCACAAAACTGAAAAAAACCTATATTCCAGCAACTTCTTTTGTAAAAGTAGGAGAATTAAAAAATCATATCTGAAGCTGGTGGATTTTCATTTGAGCCTCTCTCTCTGATAGAAGAGAATATGTGTAGATTTCCCACTTAATTTGCGGGTATTAAACCATTACACTACTAAATTAAAGTATAACTGTATATTTGTTATAAACTTAAAACTTTAGATTTGTATTGCTTCTAAATTCTAAACCTTAATGCATTTCAGCTCTAAAATGGAAACCTAAATCATTACACAGATTATTGCTTTGTCTTACTCCAACAGCTCTAAATCTACACTAGCAAAACCTAGGAATTTAAAAAGAGAAAGGTACAAATTGAATCAATAATCAAATCAAAATCTCTTCCAACTTCACAAGAGTAATAAAACCAAACAGAAGTATTCCGAAAACTGTCTGATTGGAAACACAAGCCTACACGAAGATAAAAAAAGATTGGATTTATTTTATTTATTTCTATTTATTTATTTATTTACAGAAAGAAAGAAAGATTAGTGAGTCATTATTCTTGATTATCTCCGGTGTTTTAAAACATTATCTGACAGATGAGGAGTTTACGATTACTGCAATTTCTAAAATAGAATTCTCAGAAAATATGGTAGAAATTGCTCATCATTCATTGATTAAGATTTCAAGAATAGGCAATTTTATTCTTTAATTATTTGAGGATAGTCTCCGTCTTTAAAAAAAAGGTGTACGTGGATCCATTTGCTTGTTACATTCAAATAACTACAAAACGTCAGATTACAAAGCTCTAAAATAATCAAAGATAATTTTAATTAAAACATTAATTAAATTGACGTTCCATCAATTCCGAGGAATTCCAGATAAAGCGTAAGTGCAAGGGAAAAATATATATTAAATATCCCTGCAGCTCCAGCTCCCGATCCAGCAGCAGCACCTGCTCCAGCTCCAGACGCAGAGCCTCTACCGTATCCACCGGCAACTCCTACGCCTGCTCCAGCACCCGCCGCAGCTCCTGCTCCCGATCCATATCCACCGCCAATTCCAGCTCCGTATCCTCCGGCACCGCCTGCGCCTGCTCCAGCACCAGCTCCAGCGCCGGCTCCTCCTCCGTATCCACCTGCACCTCCTGCTCCGGCACCAGCAGCCGCTGCTGCACCTGCTCCAGCTCCAGCCCCTACGCCTCTACCGTATCCTCCGGCACCTCCACCGCCAGCTCCAGCACCAGCCGCAGCTGCTGCTCCAGCTCCTGCTCTTCAAATTCACTCCCAAGCACCGAGGCTCTATCTTGTAATTCCCACAGGGCTTGTTTCCTAGGCTCTAGGTGACTAGCTCTAGTGCTGGCTCCAGACCTCCATCAGACCTTTGCTCTGTGACGAGTTGTTGTCGACTCCTTGCTCCTTCTGCACCATCCACTGCTAATCTGTGCTCCAGATCCTCCAGAATTCCCTCCTCCCAGGCCTGTTCCAGGCTCCAGGGCACCTGCCTCCCAGTGCTGGTTCTCCTTCCAGAATCCACTCAGACTCTCCTCTGCTCCAGACCAGGCTGCTGGTTGTGAATCTGTTCCAGCTCCAGGCCTCAGTGGCCCATCAGGGATCCCCTGCAGAATCTTAAGCAAGAACGAGACCAGCATAGCTTGCTGTGCTCCTTCTCCCTCTCCATCCTGCTCTCCGTATCCTCCGGCACCTCCTGCGCCTGCTCCAGCTCCAGCACCAGCTCCAGCGCCGGCTCCTCCTCCGTAACCACCTGCACCTCCTGCTCCGGCACCAGCAGCTGCTGCTGCACCTGCTCCAGCTCCAGCCCCAGCGCCTCTACCGTATCCTCCGGCACCTCCACCGCCAGCTCCAGCACCAGCCGCAGCTGCTGCTCCAGCTCCTGCTCCCGCACCATATCCACCGCCAATTCCAGCTCCGTATCCTCCGGCACCTCCAGCGCCTGCTCCAGCTCCAGCGCCGGCTCCTCCTCCGTATCCACCTGCACCTCCTGCTCCGGCACCAGCCGCAGCTGCTGCTCCATATCCACCGCCAATTCCTGCTCCGTATCCTCCGGCACCTCCTGCGCCTGCTCCAGCTCCAGCGCCGGCTCTTCCTCCGTATCCACCTGCACCTCCTGCTCCGGCACCAGCTGCTGCTGCTGCTGCACCTGCTCCAGCTCCAGCCCCAGCGCCTCTACCGTATCCTCCGGCACCTCCAGCGCCAGCTCCAGCACCAGCCGCAGCTGCTGCTCCAGCTCCTGCTCCCGCACCATATCCACCGCCAATTCCTGCTCCGTATCCTCCGGCACCTCCTGCGCCTGCTCCAGCTCCAGCGCCGGCTCCTCCTCCGTATCCACCTGCACCTCCTGCTCCGGCACCAGCAGCTGCTGCTGCACCTGCTCCAGCTCCAGCCCCAGCGCCTCTACCGTATCCTCCGGCACCTCCAGCGCCAGCTCCAGCACCAGCCGCAGCTGCTGCTCCAGCTCCTGCTCCCGCACCATATCCACCGCCAATTCCAGCTCCGTATCCTCCGGCACCTCCTGCGCCTGCTCCAGCTCCAGCACCAGCTCCAGCGCCGGCTCCTCCTCCGTATCCACCTCCACCTCCGGCTCCAGCTGCTGCTGCTCCAGCTCCAGCCCCAGCGCCTCTACCGTATCCTCCGGCACCTCCAGCGCCAGCTCCAGCACCAGCCGCAGCTGCTGCTCCAGCTCCTGCTCCCGCACCATATCCACCGCCAATTCCTGCTCCGTATCCTCCGGCACCTCCTGCGCCTGCTCCAGCTCCAGCGCCGGCTCCTCCTCCGTATCCACCTGCACCTCCTGCTCCGGCACCAGCTGCTGCTGCTGCACCTGCTCCAGCTCCCGCACCATATCCACCGCCAATTCCAGCTCCGTATCCTCCGGCACCTCCTGCGCCTGCTCCAGCTCCAGCACCAGCTCCAGCGCCGGCTCCTCCTCCGTATCCACCTGCACCTCCTGCTCCGGCACCAGCAGCAGCTGCTGCACCTGCTCCAGCTCCAGCCCCAGCGCCTCTACCGTATCCTCCGGCACCTCCAGCGCCAGCTCCAGCACCAGCCGCAGCTGCTGCTCCAGCTCCTGCTCCCGCACCATATCCACCGCCAATTCCAGCTCCGTATCCTCCGGCACCTCCTGCGCCTGCTCCAGCTCCAGCACCAGCTCCAGCGCCGGCTCCTCCTCCGTATCCACCTGCACCTCCTGCTCCGGCACCAGCAGCTGCTGCTGCTCCTGCTCCTGCTCCCGCACCATATCCACCGCCAATTCCAGCTCCGTATCCTCCGGCACCTCCTGCGCCTGCTCCAGCACCAGCTCCAGCGCCGGCTCCTCCTCCGTATCCACCTGCACCTCCTGCTCCGGCACCAGCTGCTGCTGCTGCACCTGCTCCAGCTCCTAGCTCTCCTCAGAATTTAGGCTGGGTAGCTGTTGTTCTGTTCTTGCTCCCAAAATCCATCCACCCACCTTGTCTGGGGATCCTCTCTGCACTCCTCCAGGCTCTGCTCCAGGCTCCAGCGCTTGGCTCCTCCCTCCAGTATCCACTCCACCTTCCTCTCCAGCCCCTGTCTCCCGCTCCATTCTCCTCCTCCCATTCCAGCTCCTTATCCTTGCTCCTCCTGGCTCCAGCTCCTGCTCCAGCACCAGCTCCAGCGCCGGCTCCTCCTCCGTATCCACCTGCACCTCCTGCTCCGGCACCAGCTGCTGCTGCTGCACCTGCTCCAGCTCCAGCCCCAGCGCCTCTACCGTATCCTCCGGCACCTCCAGCGCCAGCTCCAGCACCAGCCGCAGCTGCTGCTCCTGCTCCCGCACCATATCCACCGCCAATTCCTGCTCCGTATCCTCCGGCACCTGCAGCGCCTGCTCCAGCTCCAGCGCCGGCTCCTCCTCCGTATCCACCTGCACCTCCACCTCCGGCACCAGCTGCTGCTCCTGCACCTGCTCCAGCTCCAGCCCCAGCGCCTCCTCCGTATCCTCCGGCACCTCCAGCTCCAGCACCAGCCGCAGCTGCTGCTCCTGCTCCTGCTCCCGCACCATATCCACCGCCAATTCCAGCTCCGTATCCTCCGGCACCTCCTGCGCCTGCTCCAGCTCCAGCACCAGCTCCAGAGCCGGCTCCTCCTCCGTATCCACCTGCACCTCCTGCTCCGGCACCAGCAGCTGCTGCTGCACCTGCTCCAGCTCCAGCCCCAGCGCCTCTACCGTATCCTCCAGCGCTTGCTCCCGCACCAGCCGCTCCTGCTGCACCTGCTCCTGCTCCTGCTCCTCTACCATATCCTCCGGCACCTCCGGCACTTGCTCCGGCTCCTGCTCCTGCTCCAGCACCGTATCCTCCTCCATATCCACCTGCAGCTCCTGCACCTGATCCTGACGCAGCTGCTGCCCCTGCTCCTGCTCCATATCCACCGCCACCTCCGGCGCCATATCCTACACCTCCCGCCCCAGCTCCAGTACCGGCCCCTCCTCCGTATCCACCTGCACCTCCTGCTCCGGCACCAGCAGCTGCTGCTGCACCTGCTCCAGCTCCCGCTGCAGTGCTGTATCCTGTTGCTTGAGATGCTGATGACGTACTTGTTGCGTAACTGGCTGCTGATCCACTTGCTGATGCAGATACTGCATTCGCATTATCCGCAGCAAACATGTTAATCATTTGCGTGACTTCAGATATGAATACATTGTCGACGGAACCTGTCGCTTGCATCATTGAATCCCTCAAGCAGCCACCAATGGTATTTAACACGGCATTATAACTCTGTGGTGGCGAAGATGCTACTACTTCAGCTGCGGCGGCTGCCATGGCTGTATTCATTGCCCTAAGTCTATGCTTTGGTGGGTTTGGTCCCATTTTCTGCATCTGCGTGTTAACAGAGTCTGCCATCATTCCCATGTCGTCCATCTGGTCCGCTGTGAGAGCACCGGAGCGACCCGCACATTGGACCAGGTTGTTGGTCATGGCCATTGCCGCACCTGGGTTGGACCAGATTTGTTGACCCTGAGCCAATAAGCCCTGAATGAACAGGACGATGAAGAATAACGATAATCGAGTAGGCAACTGCATCTTGTAAGCTCAGATGATAGCTCTGGAACGAGTGATTTTAGTCAGCAAATCGTGTTCTTTTTATACCGGAAAGATCGTGATCGAAGTGCATGAAACCTGACGACATCGATCGTCAAAGACGCCCCCTATGTTTGATTAGATGTGAGATGCGTAAGATTCATTCTCCTGATGTTTTGCTGTTTGGATAATTTATTCATTTTGTGTCCTTCTAATTTTTTATAACACCAAGACTGCACTATTTAATTAGCTAAAAAATCATGCTGAATCCATTTCTTCACGCACGTCACGGCGTGGAAATATTTCAGAACATCACCTGATAGTTATATTTTTGTAATTTTTATGGTTGAGTCGTGACAGAAAGCAGAGAAACGTGTTCTCCTGGATGATATGTTGGCTCCAGTTTGCATTCCAGTTGCATGACGACGTATATTTTCAAACGAATTGCAACTCACCTTTCCAGCTGCGTATCCAGAAATTTGCATATGAAACGAGAAAACACTTTTTACTATATCATTAAAATCGAGGAAGGCGCAATATTTTGTCGCGAAAATGTTGATTTTTGTATGTTCAGAATTTGTTTGTAAAGCTTGACTTTGTTTTTTACTTGCCTGCGCAATTATTCTTGAAAAATGGAACGCCCTTTGATCAAGAGTGTGAACCCCGTAGACACATGGATCAGCGTGCTCGAACAAGATGTTTCTACGACTATATTTTTTTCTTGCTTCTGCAAATCCTGCATTAAAATCCACTAGCACGTCTGCCCAGTTCTCAATTCTCCCGAATTTTACATTAAGGCACAAGGTAAGTGCTTGTCTGCAGATTGTGTTAAAAGTTACTTTTGGTAAAGCAAAAAATACTTTTTGATCCTGCGTATTTTTGAATTTCAAACAATTGATTTGCTTGCTCTTTAAAATTCGCGATCTTTGGACGTCCGAGGATTCAATACAAAACGCCTGAGTTTTTAAAAATGTTCCTCTGAGTTTTAATCTAACATAAGAACATTAATTTTGCACATTGAAAGTTTCAATCGTTCGTTGTCCGAAGATTCAATATTCTATCTGAGCTTAAATTCTTTTTAATATGTATTCTAAATTTTAAACAAGCTTAAATATGGTTATGTTTTCCACGTTAAAAGTCGGAATCGTTGTATGCATTTTTTAACGCGAGCTTTAATTTTTGAAAACTTGCTTCTGAGATGCAAACTTTCAGAAGATCAGTTTTCCTTGCACGTTTAAAGTTGTTATCGTTTGATATCCGGTTATTCTAAGCGAATTTTAAGTTTTTCGCCTCTGAGTTTAAACAAGCCCTAATAACGTTTATCTTTGTACGTTTAAAGTCCAAATCCTTGTAAGCGCGAGTAATAATATTTCTACAAGGTTGTGGATTTTTGTAAATTTTTTAATTTTAACTTTTTTAATTTCTTTAATTCTTTCTTTCTTTTCTTTTCTTCTTTAATTTTAATTTTTAGATTTAAACTTACGTAAGAACCGTTCTCTTTTCAACTTCTAAGTTCCAATCTTTGGGCGTCGATTACCAACTGCTCTATGCGAACTTAATTTTTTACAAATTTCCTTCTGGTATGAAAAATTACGTAAAAGCAGTTTCATTTGCACGTTAAAATTCGGAGTCGTTGTTTATCCAATATTCAATGAGAGATAAAATTATTGTAAATTTTCATCTGAATTTTAAAATTAGATATTGAAGTTTTCTCTGCTCCTTAAAAGTCTCAATCATTGCCCGTTCGAGTATTCAATGTTTTATCTTAAAAATCTATGCAATTTAAAAATATTCTATTTAGAATTATAAAATTACACAAGGAGGTTTTCATTGCGCGTTAAATGTCACAATCTTCAGACATCAATTATCTAATGCTCCGTGCAAACTTAAACTTTTGTAAATTTGCCTTTGGGTTTTAAACGTACAGAAGAAATGTATCCTTGCACGTTTCAAGCCGAAATCTTCGGACATCCGAGTCCTCACTTTCATACGTGATTTTAAATTCTTGTTTCTTTGCCTCTGAATTTCAAAATTACATCAGAACAGTTTCCTTTGAAGGTTAAAAGTTTCAATTGTGGATACCAGAGTATTTACTGTCCTGTTCGAGTTTAAATTTTTGTAAAGTTGCCTATTGGGTAATAATCTTACATTAGAGCCGATGCATAGTGGTGAGATATGCGAAAAAGTTGGTCAAAATTGTTAAATATTAAAATTATATAGTAATTTGTGTAAAGAACTTATAATATGTTGGGTAGACGTAAAAATTAAGAAATTCTCAATTAATGAAGAAATTCGAAGACCATTAAACAGTTCTTACACTATAATCATTAGAAAAATAAATATAATAGCAGCAGTTGACTTCCGCGCCTCTGCAGTATTGCCTTCATTCCTGGTTCAGCTTGTCAACCACGAGACCTATTTGTGATTTAAATTTATCTTGGATCCTTTCTTTAACATTTGGATTATTTTTATTGTATTTTTTTAATTTTTGGATTGTTGTATTCTTTTTTTTTCTCGCCTCCCCCCGCTTTTGCCATTTGCATAACGTAAGTCTATATGGAAAATATAATAAGCACTAGAAGAATCTAATCCGGAAATCTAGCATGGGCAGTCAGAACTGTAGATGGTTTTCAATGATCGTTTTAAACAAACTTTAAGTTATGTTTAAACTGTTTGCTTGTGGTTGGACACAAATTGCATCTTTGGTTTGTTGAGTATTCGTAATAGCGTTTGCTGTTATCACTAATTAGAAATATTTTCACCAGTTTTCATATCTGTTGGATTAAAATCAGTTATCTAGTTTGTCACATGTACAGCTTCTGGTTTCTGAATTAGTATAGATCACTGAACGAACTGGAGTCGTACTGGTCTATAATATCGAGAAGACGGTCGTGGATGATCCGCAATCCAGTATGCTGTTGTTCATCCCTATTCCGCAAAATATTAACGTGAAGGAGAGACGTGACAAAAATGCTGGCATCTGTAGCTGTTGGATCTTCGAAGAGTTGTTTATATTCATCTTGTTCCTAGCAACTGTTAAAAATCCCGTTTACTAATTAAAAAATATTTTTAATATCGTCCTCGAAGGAAAAAATCCTTTTCTAACGATTTAATTAGTTGCTTTACAGTTTGATTAGGGAAGTCTTATAAAATTACTTGTATTGAAGCTTCATTAACAGAAATATTTTCTGTACAACTCATCGTTTTAGCTTTTGTTATGAATTCAAAATTAGAGTACAAGGTGGAACTCTTGTATTGAATTGAATTTTTTTAAAAAAAAATTGCAATGAATCAGTAATGGTAAGGCCTTGTCTTCCGATATTGTATATATTTTTGTCACTCATATAGCAAGATTTTTGACATTTCAGCGTTTCACTTTTATCTCCATTTCATTTGACTCTCTCGCTCTCTCTCTCTGTTCTTCAGTTTTCCTTCCTATAATTCGTTTACTGCTGTCTTCAGAAGCTATTAATGGCACATTTTAAGGACGCATGTTTAAAAAATAACATATAGTTTTTTCAACTTGATTGGTAATCAGAAATCAGTTTTGATTATTTTCTTTTCTTCAGAGTCTAGTAGTTCGCTATCAGCGTATAACATAACACCAAGCAAAATTTAGACAGAAAATGTTTTATCTGGGCACTTTTGTTCGCAGAAGAATTATTTTTATAAAATGAATCAATTCTCGTCGAATAATTGATCGTGATGCAACCGAATTTTTCCCTAGAAGAACATAAATAGAAAATTTTGTATAGTTACTAATGTAATAGAACAACAACAAAAAAAAAATTAAAGTAGCAAAAAGTAGCAAGAAAATTTGTTTTAAATAGAAAGCTACTAACATAAGCTTTGTGTAAAATTAATTATAATGCCAGAATTCCTTGGAATCCTAAACTTTTTTTCAATGATTCTATTAGAACACAAAAAATTATTTTGCAATTAAAAGACGAGTTTTTATTAAAAAACTGTTTGTTTCCTATCAATAGGAGACAAAAAGTTCGCACATACCTTATTGATTAGTTTCCATATCGAAAATAAGCCACTAGATGAAATCGAACAAAAATATAATATAGAAAACTTCGATGCGAATGTAGAAACAGTTACAGCTTTGAAAAGAATTAAGATGTTTACCGAAGTGCCATGACAGCTTGCATGCCATTAACATGTCGAAAAGTACACAAAAAGTGGCTCAATATATTAGACTATCAATATAATTAAGTCTTATGGTTTTACCAATAAGTTTAAAAAAAAATTTTTTTTGGCACATTTCACCATTGTACGTTGTCTAGAATATTTGAGTTCCATGAGTTTCGTATAGATAAAGATGTTCCAATTATTGTTATGGGTGTCTTTAATGTAGATGTCAAAAGGAATGAGAAAGCGTTTGATTTCACGAAGAAACATTTTGATTTGAACATGGTGCCAACAAATTATCCTAGAACTCTGGGGAATTCATATATTGATTCAACTTTTACAAGAACATTAGTCCAGAATTATTAAATTATGTACGTTATTTTTCATATCATCGACCGATCCTACACAGGATTGTAACATTTCCACGCAGGATTTAAGAATTCAAAACGAAAGAATTGACATTGTAATATATTTTATTAAGAAATCAAGCAATTCTCTTTGTAACCTTAGTTTCATTTTATTTCGCCAATTTTCCAAACATTAGCATTTCAGAGAAACAAAAGAGAATTCAGAGCAGCTTCGAGAAACAAAAGATAATTGAGAGTAACTTTGAGAAACAAAAGAGAATTGAGAGTAACTTCGAGAAACAAAAGAGAATT